>JAPERM010000345.1:0-84471 GCA_030411635.1 Fusarium sp. MBC 119 | reverse complement strand
TACTCTATCTAATAACCTCCACTATGCATAGTGGAGGTTATTAGATAGAGTAAGACAAGACGCAATGTCTTAGACTTTTCCTCCTGACGCATCCGTCCACGTTGCCGCATCTCAAGACCAAGTCACTTACTTGAGAGATTCTCTTTGTCTCTCATTGACAATAACTCACTTACTCTGTAGCCGTAGAAAAAGGCGCTCAAAGAAACTTCACCTCAGCTGAAGCACTCAACCTCATGCACGCCTTTACCAATCACACGCCCCCTCCCCCTCCACCTTTCCCCCCTTTGAGCCAACCTACCTAGGCCGCTAATTCCAGGGGACCTTTCTCTGCCCTAGGAAGCTGGAGTGGAGTTGAGGGGTCACTGGTACTGGAAGTCCCCTGGACAGGCGGGACTGATGCGCTGCTGCTGGCGCTGGGCGCTGGGCGCGTGTCGGGTTTGGAAGTGCATGTGGGGCACAAAGAGAAAGGGAGATGGGCTACTTAGCCTAGCTCCAAAGGTAGTACCCGTCCCTTGGAAACTTCCATTAATTACAGCTGGAGCCGGTATAACGTATAACCACCTCGAGCTGAGCTCTTCTCGCTTCTTTCTTCTCTTCCTTCAAACCTACTCTCCATCTTCTTGCGCCTTTTCACTGTGATACCCATACATAACTCTTCTCATCTTACTCTTATTCTACTTTTATCAACTTTTCTCTCTTAATCAATCCACAATGACTTTGACTGATGAGGAGCTCGATCGCGACTGGCAGCCCAGTGGCCGTCGCCCCCAATCGTCCGTATCCCCCTATATTTGCCTCCTCCCATTGAAGGCGCTCACGATGCTGTCTAATAATTCACTATTATCGTGAATAAAGAGCTGACATGTATCTTCTCAACAGCACCATCGCCCGCTCTTTCAGCGCGGAGCTGATGGACATCTTCCGCATCGACAACTCCCTCGAGGACCTGGATCAGCAAGTCAGCGATAAGTCGGTCTACCACTTACTACTCACCGTTTCATACCCGAGAACATGCATCTAACCGCCTTCACCCGTTCAAACAGGAAGAAAACTGTCGACAAGAACGCCCAAGAACTTGCCTCTATCGAAGCCCGTCTCCGCGAAATGGAAGAACGCCTTCGTCGTTCCGGAGGAAACCAGCAGCGATCTCCCCTGCCACAGACCCAGACCGCCAACCAGCCTCAGTCTCAGCAGCAGCTCGATGCTCCCTCCAAGGACGACGCCAAGGCTCGCTCACGACCGGGAACCGCCCGCGCCTCCCAGCAGGCTCCCTCGTCAGGCAACATGCCCCCGACCCCGGGCGCCAGTGAAGGTGAATACTACGTCGTCACCCACGATGACTTGAAAGACGGCCCGCGCTGACGAAACCTTTGACTTTTTATAAAGATGGAGATCATGAATAAAGCAATCTGACCTTTTTTCTTGCTTTCTGCCTTTTTCTTTTCATGAGCCATTCAATTCTTTTCGAGGGGATATGTCATCATCACCAGCAGTCAGACCCTTACAAGAGAGCAAACACCCCCTAAGCTAGTGGATGTTTGTGAGTGCGGAGAAACCAACGGCCCCAAACCTTGGTCTGACCGCAATCCGTTCTGCATCCGTCCACCTTTTAGGGGGTCATGTTTCATGACTGACTCGGTGCCTCCCTTCGACGACTGGCCAGATTCAATGTTTCGAAGAAAGCCACGAATTATAGCCGAGGCGCATCACCAACGTCAAACGCCCTCGGCTTTTCAACAATGTATATCGGTTCGGTTGCTGGAGGAGTTTTAGGAGCTGGGGGGGAAATCAAGGCGCACCCCCTGCCCGAAGCCCCCCTTTTTTATGTCGTTCGCTACTAAGATTCCCGGCGTTCATAGAGGCAGCATTTGCAAACATCTTTTTATTATTATATTCATCCTCTCGCTTCTACAGTCGCGTCGGGCTGCTGCATGTTGTTTTTGGGAGGATAACGTCCATGTTGATTCGGGACACGGTCATAGCATGGTGGAGGGTATCGTGAGGTTCTGATTGTGGGATGGGATGGGATGGGACTTATTTGGATGAATGGCATGTCAATTGATTGTGAGTGCATCAACAGAACCTCACTCGACTTGATTAACGGCCGACATAACGAGGTTTGTATGTATCTTTTCCAACTAGGCGAAAATACATGGGTCCTTGTTTACTACCTCGTTTGACCAATACTTCACTGCTGAGACCATGTTATTGTTCCGAATTCTTTACATACTACTGACTCTAGCTCTTGTCTGATCTCACAATGTACCGTCATTATAGTAGATCTGTATCGACACTTTCAGAATTACGTCCCATATGCTTTAACCTCCAAAAGACAGGAATGCACGCCATCTAATCCTCAATATCGTCAAGCTTCTTGTTGGCAAACCCAACCTTGTTGTTCTCGAGATCGAATGCGACATATAGCGCCTTGAGTGCCACGTCGCCGACAATGGTCACACCCAAGCTCTCTGCACTCTGCATACCGCCCCAGCAGTATTCCGGATCATCGTCGACAGGGCTGTAGCTGAGATACGGCCCAGGAATGGTCAGAACATGCTCTGTACCCGGTACCTTGAACATCAAGTCCGGCAGGTCGTTGGCGAACTTGCAGGGGAACGTAAATGCGTCACCAAGGCGAGGGTCGATTCGCATGTCTGGCACCTCGTACCAGTACATGCCCGCAAGAGCGCCAGGAAGAAAAAGCAGGGTGGTGCCCGTGTCAATCGTAGCCTCGAAAGTGTGTGCGAGCCACACTCGACGTTGGCCTGTCCAAGCTGTCATGTCGAAGGTGACATCCCAGTGAGGGCTGTCTTCCCGTGTGGCAACCCACGAAATATTGTCCTTGGCTCGGCTCTCGTCAATGTGCCCGAAATCAAAGCGACCCGTAGCATTTCGACGCAGATCAACAGAGAAGACTGGTTTATCAAGCAGGGGGCGGAGTTTGTCGAGCAAAGATGGAGTCGGAGGTTCGATGTTGCTAGGCAGAGACTTGGCAAGGCCCATGATGCCAGTGAGCTCAGTCTCACGTTCAAAGCGTGGAGCAATGATTTGAGCGGACTGGATGGCCGTGTTCTTGAGTTCAAATTCTCCTAACTGAATAGTATCGAGGTAGACGATGCCATTAGCGTGAGTGCCGTCAACTAACATATATGGGTTAGCATGGTCCAGCTCAATGGATATGGTTATAAAGAGGGGTTGTTTACCATACTCAACGTTCCATTCAGCGTCATGGAGGTGGCGAGACGTTTTGGAAGAGTTGGGTTTGTATCGAGGAGCCCAGGGACCTTCTGGATTGGTTCGATAGACTGTGTCTGTAGATTGCACCCACCTGACTGGTTAGTAAACAGCTTGTCTTTTGAGGTATATCTCTTACAAATCAGCGGATCCAGTGTCGATGGCCATCTTGAGGGTTTGAGGCGGAGTTCCGACTTTGACGTCGGCGATGTAGATTTCATCATTGCCAAGGGGCTTCACATCGACACGGCCATCTGAAGGACATTAGTACTAATGAGATTCATAGCATGACACGACTCATACCATCGTCGAGTAGCGAGAAGGCCGAGAGTGTCTCTGGAGAAACAGGTTTCCCCCATTTCTGGTGAGCAGCCACCCATTCTCGAACAAAGTCAGGCTTCGAGTTCCCGTTCTTGGTCGCTTCGAGAGAGAAACCCTTTCTGCCTTGGCGTTGGGGCGTAGCAAGTGCAGTGGTCAAACTTGTTACGAAGAGCGTAACGAAAACGAGGAGGGTCTTCATGGCTGGAACCAAAGGAGGAGAGGGGGAGACAATCAAAGAGTTGAAGAAAAGGAGTGTCGAGAAGGATGAGAAAACAACACCAAGGTGTGTAAAGAAGTAGCAAGAAGTAGGTAAACAGAGAAAAGAAAGATAGAAAACTGGAACTGGCTGGTAGTGTCAGTGAATCATCTAAACTAAATATCGGGGCCCGACTTGAGATAGGTAAGTGCGATGGTTACGTTTGCCTGCACCTGCCGGGCAGTTTCTCGGCCAAGCCGAGGCGAACTCCCACAGGAAAGTGCTTCTAGGCTAAGCACCTTCTGATGTCTATAGATAAGCACGAGGTCATGGTCCGCAACGTCTCATTTCGGTAGCCGAAGTCCTTGACCGAACAAACACTTCCCATGTCCTGGAGCCATATACATCTCTCCCTTCTCCCTGTGCAACACACAAGATCGCTTCTCATAGACGAGCACTTACCTCCTTGACACGACGCGTCGACCATTACACAACCGCAGCACATGCTCCCTGTAATCGTAATCGGGTCGTTTCTCGCCTACAAGACAAACACGGGAACCTGCAACTACGACGTAACCTAACATATAACCCACGTCTCTGGTAGCAACGACGCGACACAAGCACATATCGGTTATTTGAGAACGTGCTGGCACTGCAGGAGATACAAAGATCATATCTGAGATAGACGTGTACTCGATATGAGTGAGATGATAGTCATGAGATAGACTCACGAGACCATGCGGAAACGTAACGGAACAAGACATGGACGTGGAACCGAGACTAGGTTATAATGCTTCGTTACACGCGGCACTTTGGCGAAAAGGCTTCTTAACGACACGGGCCGTGGAACAGGACCGACATATCCGTCGGTAAACTCACTATTACTCTATGACCCGTCACCCAACTCTCGGAGTATGCATTTCACAGTTGACACCCGTTTGATCCTCGGCAAGATATTCATATGTCCTTATTCGTGATATTCTACTCGCACAAAGTCAGATGCTTTATCATCCATCACCTGACCCGGTATAAATCAATCAATCAAGATGCGTATCAACAACAACAGCCAGCTCTACCCTTTTTTGTTTTGTCGTAGAAAATCAAGAACAAAAAGTCAATACGCCACCGTCTATAGTTCATCATGAGTCTTCTTCTTCTCTCCCTCGCCCTTCTTCTCGTTCTCCAGCTTCATGTTCTTGATCAACTTCTCGAGCTGTTCCTGGTCGATCTCGCCGTCCTTCATGAAGTCCTCAGTGTTAATCTGCACTGTCTCCTGTGAAGCATCTCCGCTCGTTGTCTTGCTCTTCTTGCTCTTCTTCTTGGCTTCCTTAGCGGCCTTCTTGGCCTGCTTGTTCTTCTCCTCCACCTTTCTGGCACCCTTAAGGGCGACTTCAACGCTGGCCTTCTCAAGCTTCTCGCGCTTGGCCTTGAGGTCCTTGATGAGGAGGACAGGGTCCTCAGTGGCTGCCAGCTTAGCCTGCTTGGGCTCAAGCTCGTTCAACCAGTCCTGGGTGGACTTGTGAAGGTCAATGACCTCCTTGAGATCCTCCAGTGTGTACAGGGGAGGAATAGGACCCTTTTCCTTGATAACCTCCTCCATCTTGCGAGCCGTCGCGGCTGCGGTGTCTTCATCCTCTAGACCGTCGAATTCACCGGTGGGCTTCTCAGCCGCAGTTTCGGTGCTGGAAGACTCAATTGATGCAGATGCAGAGGCTGACTCAGAGGCGGACTTGTGCCAGCTCTCGTGCTCAGCAATCTGCTCCTTGATCTTGTTGACAAACTCGGAAGTCCTGTCCAAGGCCTCCTTCAATGAAGTGGCAAGCTCAGGGCGCTTCTCGGTCTCCTCCACCCTCTTCTGAATAGGTGCGACGAGGTCCTTGAGAACCTTGAGCTTGGACTTGAGGACATCCTTTGTAGCCTCCGCGCCATCGGCGTAGAGCCAGTCACTTGTCTCGCTGGAGAGCTCAGCCAACTTAGCCCTCTCCTTCTCGGTGGAAGCCGCAGAGAAGGCCTCGCCCTCAATGAGGTCCCTGATCTTATATGTGTATTTCTCGAGCTGGTTAAGAGCATCCTCTCGCTGAATTCGTGCCTTGTCAGAAGCAGCAAAAGCCTTAAGGCGATCCTTGGACTTGGAAATCTCAGCCTGGGTGAGGCTGGGGATACCGATGTTCTCCACGGTGATCTCCACAGGAATGCCAACAATCTCTCGCTTCTTGGCTTCAGGCTTGATTTCCTCGGTGCTTCCAGAAGCAGTAGAGTCAGCTCCGGAAACAGTAGAAGATTCAGTAGAGGTGGTAGAAGAGGAGGCCTTATCTTCCTTCAGCTCCTCCTCCGAGCCTTCCGAGCCCTCTCCCTTCAGGGGCTTCTGATCCTTCTTTCCAAAGCCGAACAGGTTCTTGACTCCATCCACAAGGCCTTCCTTGACCTCAGCCTCGCACTCAACGGCGGCCTTGGCAATCTCAACCTCGCCATTCTCGCTGCTGAGCTTGACCCCAAGCTTGAACTGAATCTCAGACTCAACGCACGAGGGGTACTTTTGCTTGATAGCGGCGATGGTGGCGGTCAGGTTCTTGGTGGTCAGAGTCTTGACATCCTTCTCCTCAGAACCAATCTGCTGGTAAAATGTAGCAGTAAAGTCCTCACCGTTGGTGAATGTGAGCTCCTTGGGGGCAGCTCCCTGGGGAGAGGTGGCAGACCAGAGTCGCTGGTGCTGAGTCTTGTCCTCCTTCGTGTTCCACTTTACACCAGCTGAGTAGAAGCCGCCCTCAGAGATTCGAATCTCCTTGACACGGAAGCTGGGGCTGAGCTCAGCAGCACGGAAGCCAGCACCGAAAACGGCGGCTTCATCAGAGTTGACGTTTGATCGAATCTTTTCCGAAGAGCCAGAGACCTTCTCTAGAACCTTCTGCACGAAAGGAGTGCGAGAAGCACCTCCGTGAAGAATAATAGAGTCAATGTCGATGATATCAAGACCAGCGGCCTTGAGAGCATCGCTTATGACAACAGTAATTCGCTCGGCGTGCTGAGCAGCCATCTCCTCGAACTGAGCGCGAGTGATCTTGTACCTGAAGTCAATGTCCTCGTACAAGCCCTCGAAGCTGGCTCCAGTGTTCTGGTTGGCACTCAAGACGTGGCGAACCTTTGAGACTTGGTTGGTGAGCTTCGCAATGGCGCGGCCGTGAGTCTTGACGTCCTCGGCGGCCACGGAGGCCCTCTGAGCAGCCTTAGATTCAACAAATTGCTTCACCATATCGTCCAGAATGAGGTAGTTCAAGGCATCTCCACCAAGAGTGCGGTCCCAGCCAGCGCCGAGGACCTGAACCTCCTGGACAGTCTTGTTGAACTTGCCGATATCCTTAATTGATCGACCCTGAAACTTCAAGACGGTGGCCTTGGTAGAGCCGGCGCCCATATCGAAGATGATGTTGTACTCGGGCTTGGATCCATTGCTGACGTTGGGGAACTCTCGGGTGGTAGCGTAGTTCAGACCGACGGCAAGACCGTCACTGAGTAGTCCCAGAACCTTCAGACCAGCGAGCTCGGCCGCAGTCTGAACTGCCCGCTTCTCATCGGTAGTGTAGAAGGGAGGAACAGTAAGAACAATGGAGCGGACGCTAGTTCCGTCACCAGCGGCCACCTCGGCGTTCTTCTGAATGCTCTGCAGCTCCATAGCGAGCAGCTCCTCAACCATCCAAGCTTCTACCTCGGGTGTGAAAGACTTGCTCTTGAAGGCGGCCGTTCCTCGAGTTGGATGGGACTGCAGTTGCAGCGCGGGGTGTCGGGCAGCGTACTCCTGCACCACAGAATCTTCAGTGGTCAGGCCGAGGATGGTCTTGAGGTTTGGGTAGACGTCACTAGGGAACCGAGAGGCGAGAGCCATGGCGTCGGCGCCGTAGACCCTCTCAGGGTATTCGCCCTTCTGAGGTCCATTCTTGGAAGGCTTGAACACAACGGCGGAGGTTTCTTTTCGTCGGGAGTCCTTGGTCAAGACAATCTCGAGGGGAATACCGGGCTTGACGAGAGCAGCCTTGATATACTCGGTACCAAGGTCAACACCCAACACGGCGGCAACTGCGAAAACATTGGTGGCAAAGAGAAAAATGGCCGCCAAAAGCGTCATGAGCGGCGAGACTCGAGATGCCATGATGGTGGTTTTGGTGGGGGTGCGCTGGCTTGCGCACACCAATTCGAAAGGGAGGTCTTTTTATCAATGAGGAACGTTGCCTCTTGAGAAAGAGAAAAGAAAAAAGACGATGACGTCTATGGGCGGGAGAACAAAAAGCCCAGAAAGTCACCTTTTTTCTTGTAGATATAAGTTAAAAAGAATAGAGGTTGATGTGGCCAGAATGGCGGAAGTCTCCAATAGGGAACGGGCTGCAGCAAGAAGCCACGATGGCTGTTAAAACTAGTGGACGTTTCCAGCCACTCAGTGGAAGAGGACAGCTAACAATAGGTACAATGGCGGCGGTGACGTGCGTTCTAATGCAAGGCTGAAGATTCGGCAGGACAGATAAGATAGATAATTGGTGCGATAAGTATCAGAGTGGAGCTTGAAGTTTCGGCCTGGCCTGAGCATTGAGGATCCAGCCTTCGCTTGACACATCGACGTCCAAGGATTCCCCAACTACCGACTGAAGATTGACAAGTGGCCTATTTGACCTCCAAACTTCATGATGTTGAATAATAAGTTGGCCATAACTCAGAAGACTTTAGACAAAGTTCATGATATCTTTTGACTCAAATCAACAGTATTGCTATCTGTTCTATCTCCCATAGAGTTGATAGCTGAACCTTGATAACTACCTAGGTACACTTAGACAACGGCAGCCATCCACTATACCGGTGTGTTAAATAGGTATTCTCTCAATTCTGGACTCGCTTGAACGAGGTCGTTACCAGACTGTTTCACTTATCATCCTTCTACAATATTGATGAACATTGAAGCACGTGGCCTTTGCTTTCCACGTTCGCTTTGCACAAACTGACCGATGTTCTTAACCAACCAACCAGCGAGCGTTTCGAGCTCCCCACATTCTTCAAGACCCTTGTCAACCCTATGACGGCACACTTTGAAGCTCTAAAGTTGTATATTCAGCCTTATCAAGAGGCAGCCCAATATCACTAGACGCAAATGAAGCAAGGAAAAATAGTCCAACGAGTCATATACTACGGTTGTAACAGCAACGCTGAGTTTTGAGCTTTGAACATTATTCAATGGCTGTTTACCTCTTCCTTGGCCTGTGACATGTGATCCAGACATCACCGTTAAACACATTTTGGCGGGTATCCGTTCACATTGTTTACCTACTACCCCTAGATATCATTCCCGAAAGGCCTACATTGTTACAAAGGTATTACGAACTCCAACCGACACCGTGGCCAGATGTATATCCGAGTCCCAAAATCATCAAAACCCCAAAATGCAAAGTCCTCAAGTCCACCGTCCCCTGGCTATTTGCCACAGAAATCTTGACTTGTAAACGCCGTCATCTCATGGTGTACACTGCCCTCGGGAATTTTAAGGAGATTCGTAGGATGCGAGTCTACCGCATGCCATGTTTTGGAGTGCTTATGACTCCTCGTTGCGTCGTCCACCTCGAGGGGGACCGCCAGCGCCACGGTGACCGCGGCCACGTCCACGGCCCTCACCACGGAAACCACCTCGACCGCGGTGCTCGCCTCGTCCACGACCTCGGTGGCCGCCGCCCTCGTTGCGGGGTCCCTTTCGCTGGACCTGGTGGAATCCATCGTTGGGGTCGGCGGGGGCAGTGGTCTGATTTGGTCAGTTAGCATCGCAATCGCCCAATGTGGATAAAAAATCGACTTACCTCGGGGTGGTCATCAGCCCAGGATTGAGTGTTGGCAACACGAGTAGGAGCAGGAGCGGCAGCATCCGCCTCAACAGCCTCAGCGGGCTTCACATCAACCCATTCCTGAGAAGTAGATAGCTCGTTATTGGTAGTGTCCCAGTGGCTTTCAGCGACGGCGTTAGCGGCGTCGTCAGCCACGCTGGCGTTGGCCAAGCCGTTGGAAGAAGGCTCTGTAGCCGCGGGAGCGGCAGTATCGCCAGCCTCGATCTCAGTAGCGGCGGCATGCGCAACGGTTGGGTCGGTGGCAACGTCCTTGGCCTGTTCGGCGTCGCCCTCGGCAGGCTGAGCCTCATCGTAGGGAGTCTTGTACTCCTGTGCAAGGGACTTAACCTTAGAGACTGCACATTATTAGCACGAATCAAGACAGCCTAAAACTGGACAACTCACAAGAGGTTTGTAGCTGCTCACCAGGCACGCTGAAGATCTGGTCCTCGGAGCCGTTGACGAGCTTCAACATAGACTGAACAGCGCTCTCATCACCAGAGTAGATGGCGAGAAGCACACCCTCGATAGCCTGGCTCTCGTCGGACTCGGGGTCCTGAGCTTCCTCGCGACGGTAGGCGGCAAGTCGCAAGAACTGCGACAGGACCAGAAGGTTGTCATGGAGAGACTTGGTAGATTCAGCCTTAGCTTCAGCAACAGCATCAGCCTTAGCCTTCTCGAGGTTCTTCTCCCATTCGGCCTTGTCACTGGCGGCACGTGTTCGGTACTGCTCGTCAACCTTCTGGTATTGGACAAGCTGCTCCTCGTATTGTGCCAGCTGGGCCTGCAGGGCGGGCTTCTTGAGGATCTGGGCTTTCTGATCGGTGTTGATGATCTTGGAAGAGACCAGCTCGTCGAGTGACTTGCCAGGGTTCTCGCTCAGGAGGGAATCGGTCTTGGAAGCGTTGGTCTGGCCATAATGTTAGTATGACGACAGATATGCATGATGGGTACGGGGAGAGAGGAAACACATACGATCTTCTTGTTGACATTTCGAATGTTCCTTTTATAAACGTTAGAACTCAAACGGTCTCCGTTTCGTCCCACAGTTATATGGCTTACTTCTGGATCTCCTTGATGTATGGGCTCTCGAAGCTGTCATCGCCAGTCTTATCGGCAGTGGCAGAAGCGATACTGGGAGCGGGGGACTCGGTTCGCTCAAGAGCCTTGGCGGCCTTCTTCTTCGCCGACTTGGAAGGGGGCTGAACAGGTTGAGCAGCCATCGCGGTGGAGTGTGTAGTAGGTGGGAGGTCGAGGAGGTCTTGTGCAAGAGAGTTTGCGCGAGGCTTCGAGGCACTGTCGGCGGTGATGTGCGACAGGCTTTGAGAGGTGCAGATCGTTAGAGATTAGAGTGATTGGAGAAAGCTAGAGGCTGAAAACGCGTTTAGAGTGCGGGTGGAGTTGGGGTTGTGGAAGAATGAGATAGAGTAGAGGAGTGAGGTAGCTGGAGAAGGAGAAGGCCAAGTTGTGGTGGTACAGCGAGACGAAGCTGGGCTGCCAGTGCCACTAACCTGAAGTGCCCAGGCAACCCCTGCATTGACACTGTCAACGTTTCTAGAACCGACAAGAATGATACCAGACAATCACTTTATAACAATTCAAGTCACAGTTTGCTCCGAATTAATCAAGACATTTAGAATTTATTGGTATCATAAAAGACTTCTTGATAGAACATGTCTATCCTACTGACTTGCAACAGCTGTTGTGGTAGTGAGGGGGGTTCATCGTTTGACCTCCATCTTCGTCATGGCAGATGCCCCACTCAATTGCAGTCGCATTCAGCTGAAGTGAGGTGAGGTGGTCTCGTGCCTAGGCGCTGCGCTCCTTTTCTTCGCGACGCTTCTCCTCCAAATCGCGTAGCCCAAAGCATATCATGATATAGTCGCTGTCGTTCCTGGCAAACTATATTGTTTCGTGCATACGAGGCTAATGCATCGACTTGGTCATCGTCGCGTTGATGCCCGTGTATCTCGAATGGCGGCGCGGCGCTTGGTTGTCGCGACTTTGTTGTCGTAATAATGGGTATATCTCGTGAATCGCAATTGCTAGCTCGGCTCAACCCTTGAATTTGGTCAAGGTATCCTGCGTCGCATGAATTAGTATATGCAGAGAGGCGCTATCTCGCAAAACATAACGTACCCTCGTCACCTTCTTGACGCTCCGCGCAGAGAGACCTCGTTCGCCAGATTGCTTGGAGTGGATCGCTGCTTCTTTGACCAGACTATCAATTCAGTTAACTCAAGAAATTCTGCCTGGAAATATTTGCGGGAGTCGTACATTTCCATGAACAGAACGTAATCGAGGAAGATCTAAGACAAGTCAACATTAGCATCAATCGCCATCATGAGACCACGCATACGCACTGTAACATCAGCATTTTTCTTGATATTGTGATTCGAATGAGCCTTGATAATCTTCTTGACGGTCGCCTTGGGGTATGGTTTCTTTCCGAGCGCCATGGTTGTTGAAGATATTACTTGTTGTTTTGTTTCGTTGCAATGTTGACAAAGCGCGACCAGTGTTGCTCTGACCTCACCAAGATGGGACGGGACTTGAGTTGCGGAGTCAGCCAATCGGCAGCGCCCGAGAGGGTGTACGTACCTGAGAGCTTCACACCCTCAAACTGGAACCCAGGCACCTCAGTCAAAGTGAGGGGCGTACAGTGCCAGCTCAACAGCTCAATCACCGCACTGTAACCCACCTTTGGATTTGGTGTTGAGTTGTGCGTAAAGACACAAGCTTGAGATCTGTACAACAGCGATATCAACTTCACTCGCCCACCATGGCCTCATTAGTACAGCGACGTATGGTAAGCTTATCTCTTGACAGCACTCGAAGCGGCCGTATCTGACAGTACTCTAGCTCTCTAAGGCCGACGAGGAGGCAGCCGACGAGGTCGAAGTGCGACGTGAGGATCAGGATAAGATCAACCGATTTAGCCGCCTGCATCAGCGCGAAACTGTCTTGGAGGAGGAGTTGAGCGATAAGACCGTACGTTGATGACATTTCCCAATCGATATGCCCCTACAAGTCCCGGACAAAGACTGATATCCAATCTGCTATATAGAAGGAAAAGGAGGAGCTCGACGACCTCTCTACAGAACTCGAACTCGCCGACGAGGACGAAAAGATCCAGTACGAACTCGAATGCACACCCAAATTCCAAATAAACAATGGACTAACTCGGTCCCAGGTACAAGATTGGCGACGCCTTTTTCCACGTCTCGGTAGAGCAGGCACAGGAAATGCTAGAGGAAGCAACAGAGAAACTCGAGGAAGACTCAACAGCCTTGGAGGAGAAGCTATCGTCTATTCGCGAAGAAATGACCAAGCTCAAGGTCGAGCTATATGCCAGATTCGGAAAGCAGATCAACCTAGAGACTTGAACCCAAAAAATCGAAGCCTGATACCCCAAAAGAACAAAGCAGCCACGCCAAGTCAGCCGGAAGAATTCTTACCCATTTCCATGTGAATGCAGCAATTGCTCTGCATATCACAACGCTTGTGGGCAACCTTATTTGTAATGCAGCATAACACTTTGGGGGCCTCACAAGTCGGTTTTGAGAGCCGATTGACCTTTTGTCAGCATGTTAACCAAAGGGCTCACCTACGTTACGGTGTTGTACCCGGGTGCTATTTCCGGTCTATCGGTCACCAACGAACCGATCCGAGGAACCCCCCAACTTTGTTGACCGAACAAAACTGCTTGTTGCGATTCGTTCCAGTTCGATTTGGTTCAAGCTAACACGGACCCAACTTGCAAGCTATCGACGATTCAGCTGTAGTTCATGATCCTGGAAACTCATTCCCGGGAAAAGATAAGCCCTCCGTTCTGTTCCATGACGATCCCCTCTTCTGCGGAACATGCTCCCGCAGATAGCTCCCACACTCGCCTCCAGCGTCGGCGCCATGGATCCCACCTTGCCCCATATTTGAGGCCCGGCTCCGGACGTAGGGCGTAGCCAATGGGTGTCTGAACCCACCACAATCGGCCACTTTGAGAAGCACAATGTCATGGGAGCAGTTGACAAAGAGTGCAAGGAGAAGAGCTCCGCTTTGCGTGCTCGGTCATAATGCTTTTCTTTTTCTTTTCAAACAACTTCTGAATTTGGGTGCCACTGCTCTCCTCCCTCTCCATTGAGTCATGTCTCGTGTGAATAGCTTCAGTAATTCCCAAAGTCGAGAGACGATGCCTGCAAGTGAATCCAGCGAGACTATGCGGGAACCGTCCCCATACCGTAAGTCCATGCCGCCATTGTATACTTGTTCATTGGTGAATAACTGTGTAATCCTTTCAAAGCTCACACTTCATTAGGGGGTCGACGAAGAAGCAGTTCTTTCTCAGATGAAATACAACATCTCGACGAGCTAGATGCCCAAGTTCGGTATGAAGAAGAGGCAGCAGACCGAGGTCTTGGCGCCCTTCACAACATCCGCTCGCGGACACGAAGTCGCACCGACGAGGTCCTTATCAGCTGGGAGCTTGATGACCCAGAGAATCCAGTCAATTGGTCAAATGTATGGTGATTCTCAAAGCCCAGCTTCGCTTTATGTCAAATCAGCTTTACTAACGATGAGCATACATCTATAGACGAAGAAGAAACTCGTCGTTATGTGTACCTCGATGCTAGTCATCAACTCCACCATGGGTTCTGCCCTTCCAAGTATGGCAATACCTGATATCGTCAAGGACTTTGGCATCACATCAGAAGAACAAAGCGTTCTGCCCATCTCCGTATACCTCATTGGTTACGTCTTGGGCCCGGTCGTTTGGGGACCTCTCAGCGAACATTACGGACGTAGGGATCTGAGTTTCGTTACCTTCGGTCTCTTTACTATCTTCACTATGGCTTGCGCTCTTGCTCCAACCTGGCCTGCGCTGCTGATCTTCCGCTTCTTCTGCGGAGCATTTGCGAGTTCGCCGATTGCTATCGTGGCTGGTATCCTGGCCGATGTGTATAACGAGCCTCGAACAAGGGGCAGAGCGTTTGCCATCTTTATGGTGGTGAGTATACATTGGCTTTATTCCCGTGCTTGGATATGAAGAATGTTAGTTGACTTTTATAGTGTACCACTGGCGGTCCCATTCTTTCCCCGATTATCTCTGGCTTTGCTGGTCCCAACATCGGCTGGCGTTGGGTCTTCTGGATCGGCCTGATCATCGCTGGCGCTACCCTTGTCCTTATTGTCTTTCTTCCCGAGACGTATGGCCCAATCCTCCTTTCCCGCCGCGCTCGAAAGCTACGTAAAGAAGACCCTTCATCTCGAGCCATTGCCCCTCGAGATCTCGAGACGACAGACCTAAGACAGCTTCTCACCGTGGTCCTGACTCGCCCCCTTCGCATGCTTGTCTCTGAGCCTATCGTGACAACTTCCTGCGCCTATCTCGCCCTTGTCTACTCCATTTTCTACATGTCCTTCCAGGCATTTCCAATCATCTTCCAAGACGTATACGGTCTCTCTCCTGGCGTTACAGGTCTTGCCTATCTTCCCATCTTTGGTGGTGCAGCCCTGACTCTTCCCATATTCTGGACGTGGGATAATACTCTTGCCCGCGCTGCGAGCCGTAACACCTCCTGGGTCCGCCGCGAGGAATATCGTCGTCTTCCTTTAGCCTGCCTCGGCGGTCCGCTCTTCGTCATTTCCCTTTTCTGGCTCGGATGGTCTGCCCGTGAAGATGTATCCTTCGCCGCACCTATGCTCGCCGGTGTCTTCTTTGGAATGGGCTTTATGCTAATTTTCATGGCGATTTTGAACTACCTAACGGACGCATATGAGATCTTTGCCGCTTCCGCCAATGCTGCATCTTCCACGACACGCTCCCTTTTTGCTGTTGTGCTGCCACTTGCAACAAAGCCTATGTTCCGTCAACTGCATATCAATGGTGCCTGCTCCCTGCTTGGTGGTCTCAGCGCACTCATGTGCTTCATCCCCTTTGTTTTTATCTGGAAGGGCCCCAGTATCCGAGCTCGTTCGAGCTTCTGTATTGCACTTCGTGAGCGAAAGGAGGAGATGCAGCGGAAAGAGGAAGAGGCGAGGGCCAGAAAGGAGCGTTTGGAGTTAAGAGATAAGGAAAAGGAGGAGATGGAGAAAGAAACCGTATAATCGCGGCTCGGCCCTACCTTGGACACGATTCGCGGTTCCCAGATCGCAAACTTCCTTTCCAGTGTCTTGGTGTCGTTACTAACTAATGCCTTAGCTGTTTATCCATTGATCATTGTCACGACGGTTGAGAATCGTGAGTCTACGAATTTCACGAACGGTCACGGGTTGGAACAACCCGTAAGGTGTTTGGAATTGCGCAAAATCTAGTAATGAGTTATGGGACAAGCACGACCGGCAGAATAATGCGTACTATTCTATACCTAGTCAAAGATAGCATATGCAAAGTTTTCTTACTTACAAAGGCCTAAAACCATAGAATGAATAGCATCTTCTTGAACGATCTCCATGCTGGCAGCTACATAGTACCCATCGTGCTCAATACTCTGTTGAGGTTGTAATTGGCGACCGTGACACCGCAGGCTGGTGTTTTTGAAGTCATCAAATGCCGTGTTCTTTTCATATCGCATGCAGTCGACTCGGAATCTCGTCGGCTGGCTGAAGGTTACCTGTCGAAGTGATCTATTCCAATCGTACTTCAGTGAGTGTTGAAGACTTTAGGTGGGAGGAGGGACCATCAATCTCAGGGAGAGTCGGTTGCGTCTCCAGCTCTTGCATCCTAGCAGAGGGTGTTTCTAAGTCATTCTTTCTTTCTTCCTCTGCAGCATCATCCGAAAATCGACTCTTCGGCGTGACAAAGACATCTGTTGCGGCGATACTCTCCCGTATCAAACTTGGTGTAAGTGGCACAACTCGACCCTCAGTTGACTGGTCAGTATCATCGTGTTTCGAATGTCTTAGCCTGGTTGCTTCATGCATGAGAGCAACTACTCTATCACCCAAGCTCTTGGAAGACTGGGGCTTCGATAATCCCTTCTCAGGCGTGTGCACGTACTTTTCTCCTTTCATGTTGCTGATCTCTCTGCTCAACACTTGAAGCTCTGTATACCCTGATCCAGAAGGGCGAATGCCCATTTCGGGATACTCCATGCGGGTTGAACTGGAAGCAACATGTCCTGTGATGTGGAGTTGACTCTCGCCTTGTCGCATACGCTTCGATGGAATCATTTTGCTCATATTTGATTTGACCAGCCCACCAAGCTTTTTGGGAAACGAGCGCGGCATGGTACTAGCACGCTGTTTTTCTTCATTGGGGGTCATGTCTGTCGCCCACCGAATCTGGCCTTCTGATGTGACACGCTTGACTGCGAAGTCTCGAGGATACACCCTATCCCTAGCTGCTGCGTTCTTGTTTCTTTCCTCTCGGCTATGTGAAGGAAATCTCGACCAAGACCTTGGAGGACTGGCTAGTCGTGTTAATATCCTGCCCCCAGCATACTCGGTTGCATTGGTTGTCTTGGGTCGCATTTGGGCAGCCCAACGCTCAATTAGCCACTTCGAATTGCTCGGAGAAGACATTTCATCTGTCGTGGGAGTTAATTGGGAGACCTCTCGTCTCATGTCAGAGACACTACTGGTGCTGTTTGGAGCTGCGGCTGTTTCGTTTAGTGATCTGTGGGAGGCTGGGCTTCTTTGACCAGGATTGGGCGTGCTCAAATAATTGCTGCTGCTATGTCTTCTCTCCGCCTCAAGTCTAATGGCGCGCTGCCATAGATCTGTTGCGCTTTCCTGGCGTTCCAAACTTGGCTGTCGATAATCTTCCGATGGTAGTCGATTCATGTGCGTACGGATACTTAAATTCGAGTGCCTTTTTGACCTGTCACTTGCTTCCCTTTCATGCTTTTTTGCCTTATACGAGGCAACCAGCAGGGAGTTCTGTGCTCGAGATATTCTTGCTATGGTCGCATTCTGCCGGTCATCAGAGCTCTCGGATTTAACTCGAAAGTGACTTGGTATTGTAAGATGAATCTTACTTTTAAATGACCTACGGTCGAGTGGTAGGGGTGAAGAACGAGTGAATTCTTCGCGAAAGTGTGTATGTGCTTTCTTTTCGGGCTTCCTGCAAGTTAAAACGTCACTGAAGCGTCTTTCGATCGTCCGAAGTTCAGCTTCGCGTTGGAGAAAGCTGGCAGACTCTGATTGATTCAAAGAAGCTGCATTATGTGCCACCTGCGTTGGGGCTTGAGCGTCGCGAATGTTTCCATAAGATAGGGACCTCGGTTGGAATGTACTCATACTGAAAGGCCTGAAATGTTGGTCATCAACGTTTCCTTGATCTTGAGAAGAAGCTCGGCTTCGCCCTGAGCAACATGTTAGTTACTGTATCATGAGGATCACTGGAGACTTACATCTGAAGGGAGATAATTCCATACTATCCAGATCCCTGGGATCCAGTTTGTATAAGTTGTGTTGAGATCGTGCTGGGCTTGATTGAAACTTTGATGGGTAGTCTGAAGAAGTATTGTCTGTAGAAGAGTTGAAAAGTGCCGTCACTGCAGGACCCCAGCTTAACTCTCCAGGCGAAATTGGTGCTTCCTGGTACTTTTGCTGAGAGCTGGAGTGAAAGCGGGATTCCAGCTCCATCTTATTCGATGGGCTGTCAACAATAGCTGGTTTGTAAGAAACAAGTATGTCTCCATTTCCCGTGGTCTCGTCGACTTCCGAGGGAGGCGCCGCCTTCTCTCTTTCCAACAAATCAGTGTACCGTTTGGTTGATTCAGCGTCGCCGGGAGCTTCTGCCTCTTCCTCCTCTTCTTCATCGTCATCAAAGAAGAGTGTCGAGTTGTCCCGTGAGCGGAGGCCCTGGGCTATCAGCCATACACCGAGCGCCGAATGGCCGTCCCCAGAAGAAGCGTGACGGCTGTTGAAACTGCTGTCTGGTCCCAATATTCGATCAAGGGGACTGGCACTGTTGGATAGCTGGAAATATTTCTGGGAATGGGCCAACTCCAACCCTTCGGTCACTGACATGTGCGTTGAGAGATGAGTGGCAGAGGGAACCAAGCGGTCGGCATCCCCATTCAATCCATTCCTTCCATTAAGCACGTCCGGTGAAGCTCTTTCAAGGATGGTTGTAATACCTTCAGTGGGCTGAGGGGTTTGGAGGTCCCCTGGAACGTTTTGCTCGAGCTGACCTGTTTCGATTCGAGTTGCTTGCCCACAGAGAGATGAAGACCTCTTAACGCCAAATTCGATGGCATCTCGGGGTCCAGCGCTGGGTAAGGCAAGATTGACAATGGAAGCTATACACCTGATACTATGAGTTGGGTTGTTTTCGATATGATTGTCAGGTTCGTCTGACTCAAGCTCATCCTGTATTCTTTGGCGCATGATACGCTTCAGTTCTACTCTTCGTGCAACTTCTTCTTCACTGTTACCTAGAGAAGAGAGTGATGGCTGGTCGTGGTTAGCATTATGAGAAATGCTCCGAATGAGCTTGTTGCATACGACACCAAACGCAGTGTTAGACCTGTTTGCTGCTTGTGATTGATCATGGTCTGTATCAGAATCGTCGTCAACGGGTTGACGCATGCCGGAGCCGCTTGCAAGGGAACTGCTATCTTTTGGTATCGCCCAGGCTGTATCAGACAAGCCGATGACAGAGTGCTGATGGCTTGGTTCGGGTTCTTGTTGCTGCTGCTCAGCAGGCAGATCTAAAACAGGAACTGGCTGGAGAACTACATCTTGTGTAGCAGGTGTTGAAGTGTCGCCAGGACGCCATCGAAACTTGCAGCAGAAAAAGAGAGCCATGGGATTAAAGGAAGGCATGGATGGAAGATTTGAAGAGTGAAAGGCTATCTTCCAAGAAACAGGCAACGTATAGTTTTCACCAAAAAGACTGAGAAGAAGCCCCAAAAGAAAGTGGTTACGAAGTCCCGTCCAAAACGAAGAGTGTTGATGGAGGTTCAGGGTGATTCCAGAGTGCCAGCCCGAGAGAGAAACACATGGGTAGTGGATGAGGCCATCGCGACTTCCACCTGGATCTCTTCTCTTATCTATCTACCTTACCCTGGGGATGGTTGAACATGGAAGGGGCCATGCCAATTGAGAGCGAACTAAACATAAGGCAAGTCATACCAATTTGGAAATCATTTGTCGCATTTCCATGGCGAGATGGAGTTTGTTACTAATTTTTCGAAGTCTGGCTGTTTGTTTCCCAGTCCTGCTCCTATTAAGACCTTTGGTCTTGGGTCGCCTGGAGCATTAGGTCCATCTCAATCTTATATCGAGCTGAACCTTCACTATCGATGAAGTGATGAGAGGATACTATTAGACATTGGGAATTCTAAGTGAACATGAGTACACTGTAAGTTCTATTAGTATCCCATCGATGTCATGATGTTCATGTATGTATACTCGGTCACATCTCACTGGATTATGATCCATGTTCTATCCGCTTAGCATACGTAGTTCGAAAATCCACGACTCCGATATTCTCCGGTACAATGCTTACAGTCGTACCAAATGTGACGAAAAGACGGCATCAGAGCACGTGGTCGGGCATCCTACCAGCTAAAGGCCGTTGCAAGCCATGAGCAGAAACTGACAAGAACAAAAAGCCATGACCCTTCCCTTGGTGGGGGTTACGAGTGGTCGATCCGACCATCAAAAGAGCAAAGAGTGGGCTGTAAACAACGCCAGAGGCCGATCTGCGGCGAAGTAAAATTTGGCCTCAGCTCCTTAGCTCACTCCATCGTAGCTCCAGAAGGTCAATGGTTATGGAGCCCGACAAGCTAGAGAAAAAGAATGGTTGATGAGGTGATTGACAGTCAAGCACGCAATTCGGGAGCCGAAGAAGAGAAAAGATTCATTGAGGCGAACTAGCCCCTCTCTGCCCTGCGAAAACGGTGGCCTAACCCCTGCCACAAGCTGCAGAGCTGCTGCAAACTGCCCCTCCATTAGCGCCCACCGACAGCCCGCGAGCCGTCTCAAGGGCCCTGAAAATCCACTCCGGCAACCGCCTGCTCCGGTTAGCCAACCACCTCAGATACTTTGTACGAATACGTGAGATTTGAGGCAGATGTTGTTAGAGGTTGGATGGGCGACACGTACTATCATTGACCAGAGCTAGGAGTTGAGGAGCAGGAGGAGCAGAAGGAAGCTCTCATCTGTGGGTAAACGTACGTATCTTGTGCCAGCGCCAATCAAATGAGCGGCGTAGCTCTGCCTTGACCACTTTTTTACCCCTCCCCCGCTTTCGGCCTGGCTTGAACTTGGTCCCCTCTGAGTTTTTCCTCGAGCTCAAAATACTTTTCTTCCTCTCGGCTCCCATCCTCCCTCCTCTTCTTTTTTCCCTTCTTTCTTCTTCATCTGACTTTTGCCCTTTGTTCTATCTCGAAAAGGATCTCTCAATTGATCCAATTTGGTACAGACAAGGGCTCTGAACCACTTTGTATGTCAAGCTCTTGCTTCCCTCTACTCCCCCGCCAGCTCCTCTCCAGTCCAGCCCAGCTCGATTTCATCTGCCCCTCACCCCGCCGTTCACCCCGCCTGCACCGTGCTCTCTCACTCAACACATTGAGGCTAACCTCACAACAATAGTCTTTTCAAAAACCAAGAATCAGACAAAGCAGTTGAATCAACCGCCAAGATGGTTCAGTCCGCTATCCTCGGTTTCCCCCGTATGGGTGTTAACCGTGACCTGAAGAAGGCCACCGAAGCTTGTCAGTCTCACCCGAATTCCATGACTCGTGTCATCATCGACTAACAAAAAACTAGACTGGGGTGGAAAGATTTCTCAGTCTGACCTCCTTGCTGAGGCCAAGCGCCTCCGTCTTGCCCACTGGAAGATTCAGCAAGATGCCGGTGTCGATGTCATCCCCAGCAACGACTTCGCTCTCTACGACCAGGTCCTCCACCAGATCCAGGACTTTGGTGTATGTTTCCCCTTCACATTTGAGTCATGATAAGCATGTGCTGACCCACATCCGTTAGGCCGTTCCCGAGCGATACACCAAGGATGGCCTTGACCCCATTGACCAGTACTTCGCCATGGGCCGTGGTCACCAGAAGGAGGGTGTCGATGTCCCCTCTCTGGAGATGGTCAAGTGGTTCGACTCTAACTACCACTACGTCAAGCCTACCCTCCAGGACAACCAGACCTTCAAGCTCACTGACAGCCCCAAGGCTGTTGCTGAGTTCAAGGAGGCCAAGGAGGCTGGTATCCCCACCCGTCCTGTCCTTGTCGGTCCCGTCTCTTTCCTCCACCTCGGCAAGGCCGACCGTGGCCAGTCTGTCAACCCCATCGACCTTCTGGAGAAGCTTTTGCCCGTCTATGAGCAGATCCTCACCCAGCTGAAGGAGGCTGGTGCTGAGACTGTCCAGATTGACGAGCCCGTCCTCGTCTTCGACCTTCCCCAGAAGACCAAGGATGCTTTCAAGCCTGCCTATGAGAAGTTCGCCAGCCTTGGCGACAAGATCCCCAACCTTGTTTTCACCACCTACTTCGGTGATATCGTCCACAACCTTGACCTCCTCCCCAAGGATGTCTATGGTGTCCACATCGACCTTGTCCGCAACCCTGAGCAGCTCGAGAAGGTTCTCGGCGCTCTCGGCCCCAAGACTGTCCTCTCTGCTGGTGTCGTCGACGGCCGCAACATCTGGAAGACCAACCTGAAGCGCGCTATCGAGATCGTCGAGACTGCCATCCAGAAGCTCGGCAAGGACCGTGTCATTGCTGCCACCTCCAGCTCTCTCCTCCACACCCCTCACACTCTTGCCAGCGAGAAGAAGCTGGACCCCGAGATTGCCGACTGGTTCTCTTTCGCCACTGAGAAGGCTTCTGAGATTGCTCTCATTGCCAAGGCCGTTACTGAGGGCCCTGCCTCCGTCCGTGAGCAGCTCGAGGTCAACGCCAAGTCCATCAAGGCTCGCGCTGACTCTCCCCGAACCAACGACCCCAAGGTCAAGGACCGCCAATCCAAGGTCACCCAGAAGGACTACGAGCGAAAGAGCGAGTTCACTGAGCGTATCAGCCAGCAGCAGAAGAAGCTCAACCTTCCCCTCTTCCCTACCACAACCATCGGCTCCTTCCCCCAGACCAAGGAGATCCGAGTTCAGCGAAACAAGTTCACCAAGGGTGAGATCTCTGCTCAGGATTACGACCGCTTCATCGAGAAGGAGATCGAGGACAACATCAAGATCCAGGAGGAGCTTGACCTCGATGTCTTCGTTCACGGTGAGCCCGAGCGTAACGACATGGTTCAGTTCTTCGGTGAGCAGTTCCAGGGTTATGCTTTCACCACCCACGCCTGGGTTCAGTCTTACGGTTCCCGATGCGTCCGACCTCCTATCATTGTTGGTGACATCTCTCGCCCTAAGGCTATGACCGTCAAGGAGTCCAAGTACGCCGTCTCGGTCTCCAAGAAGCCCATGAAGGGTATGCTCACTGGTCCCGTCACCTGCCTCCGATGGTCTTTCCCCCGTGACGACGTTCACCAGTCCGTCCAGGCTGAGCAGCTTGCGCTTGCTCTCCGTGACGAGGTCGTCGACCTTGAGAAGGCCGGCGTCGACGTCATCCAGGTCGATGAGCCCGCTCTCCGTGAGGGTCTTCCCCTTCGCTCCGGTGAGGAGCGTGACGCCTACCTCAAGTGGGCTGTCCAGGCTTTCCGCCTCTCCACCGCCGGTGTTGAGGATGCTACCCAGATTCACTCTCACTTCTGTTACTCTGAGTTCCAGGACTTCTTCCACGCCATCGCTGCCCTTGATGCCGATGTCCTGTCCATTGAGAACAGCAAGTCTGATGCCAAGCTCCTCCGTGTCTTCGTCGACTCTGAGTACCCCCGCCACATCGGCCCTGGTGTCTACGACATCCACTCTCCTCGTGTCCCCAGCGAGCAGGAGATCAAGGACCGCATCGAGGAGATGCTCCAGTACCTCAAGCCTGAGCAGCTCTGGATCGACCCTGACTGTGGTCTTAAGACCCGCCAGTGGAAGGAGACCAAGGAGGCGCTTGCCAACATGGTTAACGCCGCCAAGTACTTCCGTAACAAGTACGCCAAATAAATGTCAACCTATACTGTGTGTTTGAAGGTCGAAGGGGATGGGGGCGTATGAGGATTGTGTTAATAGCATTTTTGTGGAGGCTGTATCTTCGAATCAGCTACGATTTCAACATCGGCGTTTGGGAACTGGCCTAAAAAAGGACCAGATGTGTTTGTGGTAATCCCAAAAGTTAACCTACGGATTAGGATCTGGGAACGGATGGTTTGGCGAGCATTCAACATTTGCATATACCCTCCCAATTGGGAGCAGATGAAGGTCTAAAATCAACAAATTGACCTATTTTTCATGATGATGAAAACCTTGTTTCTCTTGTATAATTGTCGTGATTCATTTTGATGTATGGAATGTCTGTCTATTGTGATGTCAGGTATTAAGATATGAGCAGTCGGTTCCGTCCAGCTTGTTAGCCTTGCTTGTTGTGTGGAAGATAAATCACGTGCTCACGCGCGTCTGGGAACTCGGACCCCACGTCGCAACGCGCTTCTTGTCTGCTCAAGCGAATGATAACAATTTACATCTGCTCTCACATTCAATTCGCTTCACGCATGTGACTGTTGACGCGATGCGTCACCGCTTATCAGGATGCCTCCGGTTATAATACTTGATTCTGACGACGACGACGAAGATTCTGGCTTTTCTCCGCCTCGAAATGTACCGGCACCATTCTCACTTGCGCAAGCCGAAGTTGAAGCTGCAAATGACTCCTCTGGCCGTGTAAGCCGTGCGACGACATCAACAGACCCGTCATTCTTTCAGAATATTTACAACGAGCAGAATGATGCAGCCCGCGGATATGTTCCAGAAGGGACAGCCAGGTCACATGACCAGGATCTACTCTCAGTCTCAAGCTCCGAGATGACGGCACCAGCGCCTTTCAAGCGCACTGTGACGGGACTTGTTGAGCCTTCATCATACTTGTCCGCGGCGGATCAGGCGGGTACAAGGGAGCAGAAAATGCCCAACGGGAATGGGTCAGATGAATGGACACAGGCTTCAACACCAGGCAGACGGAAGGCACCTACGGCCGTTATGGATGATCCCTGGGATGTACCAAGCTCGCCTGAAGGCCGTCCAGTTCGACCCAAGATAAAGATAAAACTGAGGCGCTCAGGGGCTCAATTCGATTCCACATCAGATTCTCGGGCTGCGCAAGATTCACAAAACGACCGCCTAGCAAGGGTTCCAGGCTCCAGACCTGAGCGACCAGAGGACTCACCTTCAGGGAAGAGGAAGCGAAGAAAGGTAGATCACCCAGAGCCGTCTTTTCAAGGGTCCAACGAAGTCGACTTAGTCACTATCCCCTTTAGTCATGATCATGAGGGTGAACAGCGATCTCAGCCAGCGCCTACGCCCAGTATGCTCCCACCTACCTTACCGGTCAACGACGACGTTTCTTTCTACATCGCCACCAACCCTTTGACTGATGCTCAGAAACTGGAATATGAAAGCGTGAACTTACCATCGAGTGACAGTCAGAATCACCAGCTACCTCCGGTCCGTCAGTTCGAAATCCAGAATCTTGCTTCAAGCGGATCGGCAACCAACGTCAACACACCCAGAAGCAACGCGACTTTTCTCATGAGCACCGCTCCTCCACCCTCAAGTGCTATGGATCCGCCAAGGGCAACAATCGGTCGGTCCACTGGACAGAGATGGGATTCGTCTCCTGACGTCATTGCGGCAATCGAATCGCCCCCCCGAAAAAAAGCAACAAGGCGGCGAGAACAATCAAACCAAGACGACCCACCTGCGCCTGCAGATGATGAAGTTATGGAGGTACAACAGACGGAACAAATGGAACTGCCAGTTATGCAAGAAACAATGTCTGATAACTACGAACCCGACAAGGTAGCAAAGCCGGTCAAGGCAAAGAAGACAAGGGGACGACCAAAAAAGAAGGCAGTCGAAGAAGCTGCACCTTTGATAGGTTCGCCGCCACCTCAACCAGAGGATGCCGAACCTGCCACAAAACCAAAGAAGAAACGAGGCAGGCCACGGAAGTCGGACCAAAGTGCTGCGAAGGAGGAGAGCCCACAAGTCGACCAGTCTGTGTCAACCAACGATGTGACTTCGGTATCTGAAGCGCCTGCGCAACCAGAGAAGAAGCCTGAGGTAGAACTTGAAGAGA
This sequence comes from Fusarium sp. MBC 119, assembly GCA_030411635.1. Lineage (NCBI taxonomy): Eukaryota > Fungi > Ascomycota > Sordariomycetes > Hypocreales > Nectriaceae > Fusarium > Fusarium sp. MBC 119. Next base: position 58,733 of record JAPERM010000345.1, on the reverse strand, counting down.
CCGTGTCTAAAGACGAACTGGCCGAGGAGCCCAAAGAGGCCCAGAATTCGTCAAAGGACAATAGTCGAGAGAGCTCCGTGCTCAAAGAATCCGACCCCAACGTCCTCGCCAAATCTATGTCCAGTATGGACGACGATGCCTTTTCCAAGGCTTCAGATGCTACAGCTACAGCAGAGAAGGAGGAGAAGCCAGAGAGGTCGGCGATCAACAGCAGGGGTTCAACTCCGTCCAAGGGATTGTCTGCAATCATCAACAAACCCGTTTACCGAGTTGGATTGAGCAAGAGGTCAAGGATTGCGCCTTTGCTGAAATGCTTGCGTAAGGAGTAAGAACTGCCAGCTGCTTGGAGTTGCGACAAAGGTAGAGAGTTGGACGGAATGGGAGGCAAACTTGTCGGCTGATGATTGATTACATGGTTTGGCGTTCTACGGTTTAGTAGATCTGGCTTGTGGTACTAGACCTGGCTTGTATTGGATACTGGCAAACACAGGAGAGTTCAAAAGCCCATGCAATACCTGCGTATGGAGTTGGAGGCATAGGCGGTTAGGATGGAATACCCGCCTACATTGAGCAAGGCGTCATGGTAATGAAATTATGGATAACATTGTAAAGGCTAGGATTAGGATGATAGAATAGTTGCTGCCCCACCGTAGAGTGCAGCTTGGAGAACCCATGTTGCTATCTCACGGTGCAATACCCATGGTCACAAATAAAGAATGTCTACTTTCACTTGTTTAATTGTTTCCATGCTATGCCTTCTGTTTTCACCTCTCTTTCACAAACCCCCATCCTCTCTATCCTACAAACATCAAGATGTGCAAACCTCAGAGGGGTATCAAACAATTCTCTAGTTCCCATGCCCGCAAGGCCATGGGTTAATAGAAAACATGATTGTGAACGAACCCTCGTTTCCAGACTAGGTTTCCTGGTGAGTTTTCATTTGTCAATACATGTTTTCCTTGGCTGGACTTTGTTGCTTGCCAAACAGCTGGAGCAAGCAGACAGGCAGACGGGAAACGGCGTCTCCATCAGGAGAAGAGAGTAATAAGAAGCGAGAACCAACAAAGACTAAGAACTCTCCAATCACTTAAGACTGACTACTTGAGAAGGAGAGGCCCCCAGGAAAAGTATAAATACCCCTAGGCTCTCCCACTTCTCAATACCTTTCCTCACATCATCACCAACTCTACACAACTCAACTCACATCTACTCAACTTAAGCAGCGCCAACACACTTAACTCTACACAATTCTCACCTCAGTCTACTACTCAACCATGTCTGGAAAGGATAACGTCACCCCTATGACCCAGGAGGCTGCGGCTCGTATCCAGTCCGCCGAGGTAAGCCATCATCCCACAAGCCAACACTACCTCTCACCAACTGTACTTCACAACACCTTGAACTTATATAAATGCTAACGATTCGATACTAGGCCAGGAGCGGTAACGATCCTGGCTTCGCTGTTCGTGCTCAGTCTGCCGGTGACATGAACGCCAACGCTGCACAGGGCCAGACTCAGGGTCCGGGCCAGACTCAGGGTCCGGGCCAGGGAGGCAACAACCAGGAACAGAAGAAGTGAGAAGCTTGATATGAACGAATTTCAGACGCATGAATAAGGGGACGAACTGGTCAAGGAATAACGGAATGGATATGGGTCATGCTTGTAGAGAACAGTAGCCTGCCGAGGTTGCTTGCTCTCATGTCAACGACTATCTAGATTCTTGAAATGAACCACATTCACTGATCTCAACTCCTCTTCTTCCTCATTGCTTTTCCGTTATGGTTCATCTTAAGCACTTTGAAGCCAAGATCGTTTGAAGTATTTCATTGTTGGTAGAGCTTTCAAGAAGCTGTCAAGTTTCCTCACATCTCCTCTGTTTCGAGGTATTCCTATCTTCATCCACTCACTCTCCTCCGTTCAATATGAATCACACTGAGGCCGACCATCACCTTCCAGCTATCAAATAGGTAGATAAAACAACACAAATCCAAAACGCCCTTTCATAATGCATGCATGCTCTGCCTTTGTTTCCCAGTTAGCACCATCCAAAATCGCCCAAGTACAATTCTCAATCACACCCAATCACCATCTCTCTCTTTCCGTTACACCTTGCAACTAGGCCAGTTTGCTTTCAAACCCGGTTCTCGTCGTCCATTTGATGAATGTGTTTCTTGATAAACTCAAATGACGAGAAGAAGATGGCATTGACAACACATGAGCGGCTCATGGACACTCCCAAGCCGCGGTACATGTGACGCTTGAAGAATTCAATCTTAGGTGCGGGTTCAACCGCTTCACCTTTTGCGTAAAGGAGGGAGTTGCGCTGGTAGATACTCTTGGCAGAATCAATAGGATCTGTGTGTTATGAGTAAAGAGAACATTGCAATGCGTTTTCGAGGATGCTTACAGATCAGGGCCCAAGAGACCAGACCACACATGCCTCCAGCGGCGACAACAGCTGCCTTGTTACTGTTGGGGTGATCGCCAGCCAATGTGTTTCCGATTTGCTTGCCACTTTCGTACACCATGAAATAGATAGCCGTGCCCAATGTGTCACGCACTACATGAGGTGTTAGTTTGACAACTGCACATCTCGTGGGGGTTACGTACGAAGATGGAGCTTAAACCCAGTATATAACCCAAAGATGCCCCGGTGTTTTATGATGTTGGCCATTGTCCGTAAAGTGCCCTTGTTTTGGTAGCTAGCAGCCACAGCGTGACTACCCTTGCTAGACGCACCCCGTTCAGCGAGTAGAACAGACACTTGCGCGCTGAGCTTGGTCAGCTCAAAGGGGCAAGCCAGGAAAGTTATAACAGAGCCAGCGGTCGCGCCAGCCGCGCCGAAGCAAGCGACAGAGTAGAGGTTCGGATATGTGCCATGTCGATTAACGTGACCAATGATATCGAAACCGGAATTGCGTTTTACCCAGCCCGCGTAGGAGTATTTGGCCCGTTGATAGATCGAGAAAGAGACGGTACGAACAAGCGTGATACTTGCCATCGGGGCTGTGACGCCTACAATGTCGGGTTAGCCATTTGAGATGAGGTAGACCTTATTAATTGGCCGCAGTATACCTCGAAAGAAGCCGCCTAGCTTCTCATGTTGATAAGTTTTGCGAACACAGTCGAGAAAGCCGTTGTAGTGGTACGTTTGCATGCGCGTCTTGACGCTATCGAGAGGGAAAGCGGCGAGGGTGGAGAATACACTGGAAGAGCTGGCGGCGATCTCGGTTCGGTATCGTTTGATGAAACGGTTGGAAGGACTATATGTTGGGGTAGTGGTAACGGCGGCGCCTGTCGCAGTCATAGCCGTTGTCTCGCCATCGCGTCGTCCTCCAGCGCCGTGAGGCATGCTGATGGCAGAAGTTGTAGCTGGAGATGACAGTGACGACAATTGCGATTGATGGCCTGGGACATCTTGATGAACCAATCTAGCTCCAGTAGTCATTGCTTCCTCCCGCTCTCCGGGGAAGAGAGCGATTGGACCTCAGACCAGAGCACTGAGAGAAGAGTATGGGCCGGAACAAGCCCAGAGTAAAGACAAGGATGGGGGCCGAGGTAGAGCTTGTTATTTGGAGGCGCGGTCGAAACACGGCCTATCGCGGGCAGCCGCAGGGTCCATTCAGACGTGAGACACCGAAGATTCGAGTACAGAGACGATAAAAAAAGATGAACGGTGGGTTTAGAGGACCCAGATCGGAGGTCGGGGGCGGAGCGGCGGCGGGATATCGGTGGTGGGCGGCTCTTTTGTCTCTGCTCGGGCTCGGGCGTCCGGGTGCCCGCGGCAGGGGACGGCGACGACAACGGCAGCAACAGCGATACTGAGAATTGCAGGTCAATTATACAGCAATTCAATTAATGGGAAGATAAGGAGATGAAGGTTGGAAGGTTAAAGTCTGTGGCCAAAGGTGGAGATTGGGTAAGGTACCTCAAGGTAATTCAAGTAGGTGTAGTACGTAGGTATTAATTGGTAGATCTTGAGGAAAGTACGGCAGGCGGGGTGGGGAGAACGGGTCATGCCTCCCGTCTTGTTGCTGCTCTCTCGGTGTCAAACTTCCAAAAATCCTCGGAAGGAAACTGCCCACCACCCCAAGCTCAAGGTCGCGGGGTTTGCCCGAGCTATCACTTATCCAATCTCTCTGGGCTCCCTCCCGCGGAGACCTCTGCAAAGGTTCTTTTAGGGCTTGCATTCCTGGAAAGATACTGTCAAAATCGGCTGTTGGTTTCCAGCTGCTCCCTTCCGTCCACTACAAGCTGCGCCTGGCGCATCAACTGCCGGCCACCCACTCATCACATGTTTTCATGGTGTTTTTCTGTGCTTCTTATGATCCCAAGTCTTTTCGCTTCGACTTCAATCTTTGGTCTACAGTTTGGCACTGGTCTCTTTTCTCACATTACCTATATAACCAGCCTCCTGTAGTCGAAACGGACAGTATCCATGACGCGATATGCAGTGCCGTATAGCACTGCTCGGAAAGTGTAGACATCCCCAAACATGATAACCGATGTCCCATGTCATTAAACGGACTTCAATGTCCGGATAAGTAACCTCTGGCCTTCATCCAATAGCCGTTGCCCCAAATCCTCACCCCGCAATCGCAATGCAGTAGTTGGGGTTGGACAACCGCGTTTACCTCGATCCTTATCCCTAAGGATCAGGGCGCAGTCAAGATCGTTGCCCGTTCTTCTGTTGCATTTTGTAGGCGAGGGCCCCCCATTACAATCTCAAAACCCCCATGATCGACGCCTACCAATGCATTCAGCCGTGATATCCCTAGCAATCATGCATCCCCCAACTTCTATCAATACTCTAAGCAGTAGCTGACTCTGCTGAAAATCACCACGCCCCATAACCACATCAGTCATCAATATCCACGTATAAGAATGTACACAAATAGGACATCAAGTAAGCCACTGTTTGTATGAACACACTGTGACTTGCAGTTCAAGCAGGGATTGGGCCGTCATCTTGTCAGCTCGCATGCTACTGTACTGGTACTGTAATGTATTCTACTCAGAGGAAGACGTCATCCTGCCTCTGGTGAGGATGAGCAAGATGGCGAGATCGCCATGGTAGACCTGCTCACGTCTCTCACTCGTGAGTTCACTGATGTGAGGTCTGCAGCAGGGCTCGGCTTGCCTCTGGATGGTCTGTCCTCCGGCGAGCTCAACACGCGAGAGCTCGGTGAAATCGCAGATCCTATGTCTTCTAGACTCTACATGCGCCATACGCCATTGTCCCTCTTGACTCAAGATCCGGACACCGCTTCAGCTGGAGTCTCAGTTGGAGTATCCTCCGCCGGTGTTCCCTCACCCGTAGTGCCGTTGTTCGGAGTGGCGTTATAAGTGCCCAACAAACGATCCTCTTCCTTCTTTGAGCGGATCTCCTCCGTCTCTTGACGAAGCTTCTGCAGGTTCCAGACGTCGTCGTCATCGTCTTCGTCGTCGGAATCATCCTCATCCCTCCATTTTCCGCTCTCGAACAAGGCACGACCAGTGTTCTCCTTGGCCTTGCGGGCTTGTTCTTCGGCAGCCTTCTTATCCATGCGATCTTTCTTCCACTTGGCGAAAGATTCAGGCGTCACTGGTGTAAGGGTGCCAGTCAATTTGTGTCGTTCGGACTCTAGGAAATCCTCGAGAGTCAGAGTCTTGAGAGGTGACTTATCCAAAAGCGCCTTCTCTGCTGCTCTTTGTTCCTTGGTCTTGAGAATGAATCTGTTCACTGTCAGCGTCACTGCCAAAAATATCTAGGGGGGGGGTGAAACATACCCAGGCGGGAGAGCATGCTTGTACTTGCACTTGTCTCCCCCATTAGGGCAAATCCAGAACCAACCGTACTTGCCATCCTCGATGGCTTCGATAAAATACTTGCATACTTTGTCGGTAGTCGTTTGCTGGTTGCCCTTCTTTGACAAGACAACACTTCGAAGTTTGTCTTCGTCCCAATCTGCTGAGGTTTCGGCCTTCTTCTTCTCTTCCTCCTCTTTTCGTGGATCGTTGTATAGGTTCGCCTTTTCTGTCTTACGCTCGACAGCGAGATCGTGTGAAAACTTGCACTTCTTGCCCTTCTCACAGTTGCCCTTCTTGTAAAAGATGCACACAACCGTCTTGGGGTCGACACCAAAAGGAACCTTTTGGATCTGAGCAGGCTTGTTGATCATGGCCTCCATATCCCTCTTGGCTTCCTCAGCCGCCTTCTTCTCACGCTCACGGGCCGCTTTCTCAGCCTGCTTCTTCTTCTCCTCGGCCGTGCCACTGTTCTTGAGGTTTGCTGTCATACGCGAGATTTCTCTCTGCGCGGCACCACCCTTCTTGTTCTTCATACCAAAGGTTCGGTCATCAACCGACTTCGCGGCCTTCTTAGGCTGGGGCTCCTTGCCCTTCTTGGGAGGCATGATGGGCGGTTGGTGGCGGGGTAGTCGGAGGAATAAAAAAGTATGGTGGGTGAGTTTTTGGGCGTTCGAGCCGGTCGAAGAGGGTTTCCTGTATCGTGAATCCCCACAGTATTGTGCTGAGAAGGATGAGAGGCAAAGCCACCAAGTTGGGGGTGAAAAAAAAGACGAATGTCGAAGATTGCTGATAGTTGGTGGGCTGGGCTGCCTTGGTGTGGAGGATGAAGTCACAGTGTAGTCACGTGCTAAATACCCAAGACTTTTCTTGGTGGGTAAGTACACCACATGTCGTTGGAGGAAGTGGATAATTGACGAAGTTTCGATAAACGAGGTAAATATAGGGTCATGTTTGAGTATCCATGATATGTCACTATTGATCCTCTATATTGATCAATAAATAAAGAACTCTTTGATATTGATCTGAAAAGATGAATTACATATTCAACAAGACAGTAGGTACCTAGAGTCATCGGGTCTCACAGTGGGGATAGCGAGTCGGGAAATCTTTCAAGTGCGGGCCCTGGACGCTAGGTACGAACCCCGGCGCCCAAAGTACGTACCTGCCTCTCAAACACCAAGCAATTAGAGCTCCATCTGGCCAGTTGAAGCTCTCCATAACCAGCATCTACAGCCTCGCCTTCACTTGACAATACTGTCGCTGCTCATTCAAGAGATCAAGTCCGTTTTATTTATCGCACACTCGTGACTTTTCTGCGATCTTTCTTTACAGCTGGTAAGTTTTCTTAACCCAGCGACAGCCTTTCACGCTCGAGCAAGTGCTGATCGAGAGTCGTCAAGCTCCCCAGACCTAAGCAGCCTACTCGCGCGATCACTCGAATCAACCGCAACCATGATTTCCGACGGCGATCTGTACCGACTAGCCATCTTTCTTGGCACTGGGTCGATGGTTCTCATCATCCTCTACCATTTCCTCGAGGTCAACGCTGTGAAAGACACAACTGAAGGCGGAAAAGAAGGAGCTTCAAAGGTCAAGCAATGAATGCATACCGCCACGACGAGTGCGCATTGTACAACTTCACGAATGGGAACATCCAATTTACAGCAAGGACTGCTCGGCGTTAAGGAGACACTTTGAACGATCAAATCCGCTTCCCCGAAACGCAAGGCTCGGATTCGATTCGACTAAACCAGGGGAACCGCATAGAATTGTTGCTGGGAGGTTTCGGTTATACTCAATAAAGCACTGAATAAGATCCTTTTCTTAGCAACCATCACTGTGAACTCTTAAGGCCTGAGGGCATGGTCAGGATGACAGACCTCTGTTCTCTATGCGCACTCCGGGCTAATGCCAAACTTCTAGAGATTGATGACGCGTAACACAAGCTAAGCTTTCTATACAGCATTAACCTAAAGCGCCATATCGCAACTACATTGCGAGCAAAAGAATTTACTCTTTCGAATGCTTTCATCCTACAGCAATTGCGCGCTGCGAAACCTCGCATGAATGATATAAACCTTTGCAAACTGTCCCTTTGATGCATGGTCCCTATTTCGCAATGTAATTGGCGCTAGGCATTGACGTTGTGGCAATTCGTGGCTTAGTGTCGCCCAAACTGTACTAGCGTACCGGCAACGCCACATGTAATCCGCGTGCATTCTCGCGCTGAGCTCTGTAGGCAGCTGGAGGCAGCGGAAGGCGTTGGAGGCAGCACCCACCCCGTGTTTTTCTGCACCCTCCTTTGTTTCCCTTTCCTCACTTGTCTCCTCCCTCCCTCTTCGTTCTTCAACCTCCAACTTCATTCAACCCAGCCCATCCATTCACGCCCACAACTCGACCCAGCCCAAGACTTTATTCTTCTTTATTTGGCCGCATTAATAACTCTCGCGCGCCTTTTCTTTTTATCTCAAGTCGACCAGACTTTTATCGTCAAGCTTTCGCGACCACCTTCTCTTCATTCCCACTTCTCACCTTCGCGACTTGCGCGCCCTCATCGACGTCAAGTCTTTACCTTAATCTAATCGCCTTCGACACCAAATCTAACGTGTCGTTCGATATCTTCTGCTGATTTGACCGACTGTATCAGCCTGAACAGCAGATCCAGCTTCGATTCCAAGGACCAGTCTATTTCTGCCCTTATTTTGACCCTCTTGCCAAACTTCTCAAAACACACATCACCATGTCTGGCAAGCTCGACCAAGCTCTCGACGATATCACCCAGGCCCAGCGCCGTAGCGCTCGCCGTCGCTCCAACAACACGCGCCGTTCTGCTGGACGCCCTGCTGCAGCCGCGCCTGTTGGTGGTATCCAGAAGAACACCAAGCCCGCGCGCGGTGCTGGCGCAAAGCCCGCCCCAGCCAAGGCCACTCCCACCAACAGTGACAGCAAGATCATTGTGAGCAATCTGGTAAGGCTCCAACAATATCGCAAAGTCGAAATCATATACTAATGCGCAACAGCCTAAGGACGTCTCGGAGCAGCAGATTAAGGTATGTTTCCGCTGTGGCCCTTGATGCCCACGGACTTTGTTCGACCTGTTCTCCTTCGCCGCTCTCCTTTTTGTCTTCGACGTCGCGTCTTTTCGACTAGTTTGTCGACTTAGCCTGCCGGCTTGGAGCTATCGGACACCTCTTCTCCTTCCTTGACTTCGTAAAACCTGGAATACGGTAGCTATGTCGGAAGTTGAGATCATCCTTGTCGCGCAATGTCATCATAGGAAACGCCTGGTCAGCGTCCTTTGCCTGTGTAGCGTCGACATTACGGGATGTAGGCTTGTCATGACGATACGCACATTTCACAAGCCAAAGGCCAGCGAATTCCTTCGGATGATACCATTTGGAATAACGCACCAACTTCAGCGAGCAAGCAGTGAGCACATACAGCAGACATCACTCGAGGATCTTTGATTTAAGCTTCGTTCGGCTCTTACAAGTCCTCAAGTTGGGGAACGATGGGTTGCTTATTTATATGTCGGCAAATTTTTGGAAAACTACATGAGCAGTAGTAAACTTGGGCTGGCCCGAGTAGTGGGTTGTGATTTTTTAACGAGTGCCATGTGGGGGTATCTTGTGCTTCAAATGATCCTGAAACCCCAGATGGGCAATTCGAGGATTCTAGCTTTGTATCACTGCTCTGCTTGCTTGCTGTTCAACCACTCTGACTACCAAATCCTGGCGATGTAAAATTCTCCCGGAACTGGAACGACCGAGGCTCGAAGACGGAATGACGATTTATTGCTCAACTACACTTCGGAAGACTGACATTATTTTCCCACGATAGGAGTATTTTATCCAGTCCGTTGGCCCTATCAAGCGAGTTGAGCTCTCATACGGCCCCAACTCGCAAAGCCGTGGTATCGCCAACGTGACCTTCCACAAGTCGGACGGTGCTAGCAAGGCCTTCCAGAAGTTGAACGGTCTTCTTGTCGACAACCGACCGATCAAGGTACGTTGGCTTGTCATCTTGCATCTCGACTCTGACTAACTTTGAGTAGATCGAAATCGTTGTCGGAGCCGCCCAAGCCGACAAGGTCATCCCTACCGTCAAGACTCTTGCCGAGCGCACCACGTAAGTTCCATGCGTTCCTTTCCTCTGAAAACAATACTGACAAAGGAAGCAGTCAGCCCAAGGCTCAGCCCAAGTCAGCTGCCGCCGACAAGCACAACGCTGGTGCCGCCAAGGGTGGTGCCGCTAAGGGAGCTGCTGGTAAACAGAAGCGCCGTGGTCGCAACAGCCGTCCCGCGAAGAAGACTCAAGAGGAACTCGACTCGGAGATGGCCGACTACTTTGTTTCCTCAAACGCCCCTGAGGCCAGTGGCAGCACAGCTGCTCCCGCTCCCGCACCAGCTGCCACTGGCGACGCTGACATGGATGAGATCGCCGTATGTATTGTCAACTCTATCACGCCAGAAATGATGCTAACCATATCACTAGTAAATCAGTTAAGGGTCCACGATGAATGCTATGAAGCAATAATAATAAAGCACAACAAAAAACAGGCTGATATCTGATGGGTGTTTTGCGGAAGGATGCGATGGGTTATCCAATATTTTTTAGTGCTACGTCAGATTGTCTCGGAGAGGAAGAGAAGAGAGGCCCTCGAGGTCAAATAACGGATCAGCTGGTTTTGCATTTGTTACTGTTTGGTCTCATTTTCACTCTTCCCGTCTCACGTCAAGCTTCTTGATTTGACATTCGGATCTCGCTGTTGCCTTTTACCATAGCAGCAAGTGTGAGGCAAGGCTCGGCAATTAAACTGTATAATAGATGGAATAAGACATGATTCCGCACATGATAACGTCTGACATGTTTTGTGGAGTGGATGTATAGACCTTAGAGCTTGACATGGGTATATGAGGACTCGTATAATGTTGAGTTTTAGGCCATAGCCCAGTATACAAGTGAAGATGCCTCCCTGGCTTACTCGATAAGCAAGCAGTAAACGTCTACGTGAGGCTACTTCTGACATGAACCCTGTAAATCACAAGCCACATTTCAACGTTCACGCCAAGGCACACTCATCAGACATGAATGAAGGAGTTATTGGCTTAAGAGTTTTTCCATTTTTTTCTCCATATCGAAACAGGCAGTGTAGTTTCAACGACCAATCCGAGAAAAAAGCCTGCCTTGGTACGGCACAACGCCAAAGTCACCCCGCCAAATCCTGTACTGTAGTTCAGATATGCATCTCTTTGGCAACATCAAACATTCATAATTGAGAGATTTAGTCCTTCTTCTCGGTAGCGGCAGGGGCAGCAGCAGCAGCGGCGGCACCCTCCTTCTTGTCACCCTCGAGCGCGGGCATGTCGTCGTCGTCATCCTCATCATCGTCCAGTTCGTCACCAGCGCCCTCAGCGCCAGGGAAGCCAGCACCACCACCTCCCAGCTTGGAGAAGTCGATGCCGCCAAAGTCACCACCCATGTCGCCCATGCCAGGCATGCCACCTGTTGTGAATTGTTAGCTTATCTTTATCTGTGCGCGCAATTACTGGTAGTATATGTTTGACTTACCCATGCCGCCGAACTGAGAGAAGTCGTCCTCGGGAGCCTCGTTCTGCTCATCCTCGTCAACCCACTTGTCGAAGTCGGTCTTGAGGAAGTGAACGCGCTTGGAGTCCTTTAGTAGTCTAGGCCAGTACTCCTCCTTGAGCTCCTTCTTGTGCAGCTTAATCTCGATGTTCTTGGCAGTGTGGTTGATCTTGCTCTCGGCGGGGTCGATCTCGCCCCAGAACTCGAGCTCGACATGGTACTTCCTCTTGAGAGTGGATGAGGTGCCGGTGAAGTTGAGCTTGGTGGGCTGAAGGTCGAGGGTGAGGCTGTCCTTGGGCACATCAGGGACGGAGATGGTCAGGTAGATGAAGTTCTTGGAAGCGTCGGCGACGGAGGATCGCTGAGCCCAGAGGACTGTAAAAAGGGGGTTAGCAAGTGAACTTTACATGACATTGAACGAGTGCGCGAGAAAATGCGACCAATATTAAAGCCATCGACAAAATGCCGGTGGGATGCGTCCTCATGAGCGGCATCCGGAGAGGAGGGGAACCTTGAGTACAAGGCTAGCGATGAGCAATGACATACCTTCGGGGTAAACAGTGTCGGACATTGTGAAGAAAGGGTTGAGGCGGAAAGTCGTAACTGGGTTTGGGGTATCTCAAAGTTCGTGAAGTGGAAGAAAAAGCAGAGATAAGGAGAAGGCGATGGATGATGCAGCAAGCAAAAGTTGAGAAATGGAGACGAGATGGATGAGTTTTTGGTGGGCGGAGGAGGTGCAGTTTTAGCTCGTAATGCTTCTGTAGCTAAACCATGGAACCCAGCTGGAGACGGAGACGGGAGGCACTGAGCCCGCCGTGAGGCTTGCACGTTTGTCTGGTCACAGGCGGGATTGTAGAATGTCTAAGAACAAGAGAGAACGGAGGGGCAATTGATGAGCAAGTACATAGATGCTCTCACTGTCATGGTGGAGGAATAGGTACCTCACTATCGCAATCTTCAGAGTGCCCGCTCTGACGTTGGTCTACCCCCCTTGAAGTGGCCAGCCTTTCTCCACTATTACTGGGCTGGAGCTCCTAGAAGATGCTGGAGCTTTGTCACCTCAATTGGAGGTTGGTGAAGGATAGAAGCAGATACGAGATGCTTCCACATGAAGATCCCCAGATTGTGGCTATCAAAGACAAATCTGTCTTGGAAGATGATTGACATTTACTCAGACCTTCTGCAAAGACCTCCTTCACCTTTAGGTACCTGGTTTTCATCTCTTGGCTGATCCGTGGCAGCCTAGTCCAGCCCTTACACGCGGCCGGCATGTGGATGGCGGGGTAAGGTACAGTAACTAGGAGGCCCCCTCTGTGTCAGGCGAAGCTTCAGCGCTCCTCCCAGTGAACCAACCCCCTGTACCTTTTTTGCTTGCCGGGCCAATTAAACCTCGCCCCTGTCCATCACCTCAGCCTTGAGGCTTGAACCGGGCGAGCCTCACCACCATGACCCAACATCATCCAACGACTGGCTGCGGCTGATTCGACGGCATCAAGACGCTTCGAGGCTTGGAAAATCTTACCGACAGTGTAACACTTACTTCGACGTGTGTACGCCAACTTTTCTAGCCTGATTTACTCCTCTACCAGGTCCTCTGCTCCGCTATCTGGCCATATCTACGGTTGCGTCATTGGCGCGGGCATTTACTCCCTCCTTGTATATCCAAACTGCCGCCATGGAAACGTTCAAATCCCTCTTCGCTAAGCCTGATCCTCAGGCTCAGGTACGCTCACGACCAAATACCTTGTTTTCATCATGGTCTGGTCTAACTTGACTCGCTTATCCAGATGCGCAAATGCAATGCGTTGATGAGGCAAAACATCCGCAAGATCGATCGCGATATCCAGACCGTCAAACAAGTCGAAGCAAAGACGAAGAACCTCATCCTCCAGGCCGATAAGCGAGGCCAGCGTGATCCGACTCGCGCCAAGCAAGCTCAGCAGGAAGTCCGCGACTTTGCACGCGAGCTTGTCCGCGCCCGCAAGACATCAGCCCGTCTTATTACGTCCAAAGCGCAACTATCCTCAGTACAGATGCAAGTCAACGAGGCCTTTGCCGTGCGGAAGATCGAGGGATCCATCCGAGCCAGTGTTGGTATTATGAAGGACGTCAACTCGCTTGTTCGCCTACCCGAGTTGGCGGGCACCATGCAAGAGCTGAGCGTGGAACTGATGAAGGCCGGTATTATCGAGGAAATGGTAGAGGACTCGCTGCCCGCTGACGGAGACATGCTCATGGAGGATGAAGAGGGCGAGGGCGAGGTGGACAAGGTCCTGGGTGAGATTCTCAAGGACCGCAAGCAGCCCAGTCTGCCGGTAGCACCTGTGCCGGAGCCTCAGAAGCCCCAGGAGGAAGAGGAAGAAGAGGAGGATGCAGAGGCTATGATGGACCAGATGCGTAACCGATTAGAGGCGCTTCGCAGTTAGTAAGCATTCCGTGGGGAGAGGCTTGGTTAGTTGTTTGAAGATGCCAGTTGCTCTTCGTCATGGAAGGAGTTGGGGGAGTTTGGCGCATCTGCAGTTTTTGATATACACTCGATCCTACAACGAACGCCCTCTCGAGGAGCATGGTTGGGACTTTGACTCCCTTCTGCTATGCGCTACGACGATATATACAACTATATTTACCTTATTGGTCGCTCTGATGTCAGTACCACTTGACCTCGTGCTATCTGTCCTCGGCTGGCTCAAACTTCATGGGCAATTCCCTTGCGTCGTTGACGTTTGAGTGTAAGTCATATCGTACTAATGTTTGATATTTGACGTTGCCATTTTGAAGGCAATGCGTGTATCAGGTTATCGTTTCGCGCCGAGGACATCACTCACTTGGTGCTTTGGCATCTGAAGGCTTTCCATTATGATTGGAACTACATGTTGGAGTTTATATCATCCTATCTTGAGGATTGAGTCTCATGAACAACTTCACTTGCGCGGAAATCTCGTTTCCCAAGATAGAATCGTATTCAAGTGTCTTAGCTGTATGTATCGTATCTCTCCTTCATTGGCAACCCACTGGGTAGTCATGAGCTTATTGACTCTCCTCTATCATTCATGTTGTTGTATTCTACCAATTCATTGAGTCCACCGGTTTGCCGGACGATTCTTTGCTGAGTTTACCATATCGACTTCTCAGGTCGCTTTTAGATGCTCGGAGAATCTGCATCATCTAACATGTAAACTTAGGAAGATACACTCTTATGTCACGCCAAATCGAGAAATATTACATCACTTGTTGGGGTAATCTGCTATCTTTCAGTTAACTTGATATCTGTTTCTGAGGTTGGGTAGTAGAGAAGGATAATTACATCATTACTTAGGTAGCTAGTAGCCCATTCCAAATATTACTATAGATCTCGATATGTCTAAACTGTTTTTTCAGGTGAGAGTATCGAAATACAGTCGTGTGTTGTTATTTATGTTGACTGTTCTTCTCGGGCTGGTAAACCATTGTCTCAAACTACATAGCTAAGGTTGCAAGATCAAGAAGACTTCAGCAGTGAGGAGCAAATCCTCACATATTGATGCCGTGTTAAAATTACAATAGTCAAAGGACTCCATTACTCCAAGAGCATATTATTAGGCGCATATTATTACATTCCTCATCACTCAGAGGTGGCTATCCCCAACATTGAATGCAGGTTACCCTAGAGCCAGTGGTTTAGTAGAGGGGAGTCTGGTTCAACCTCTCATATCTCAAACGACATCACATCTATGAATGGTCCAAGTCTTGGTGAGAAAAACCAAACGCCTGGTCGATTCGGTGATATATCGGCCAAGACAAGCAAGTTTTCGCGATGTGTTGGTCGCCACAGCTCCATCACGCCGGGTAGGCACATGTGTAGATGGCCTCACCGCAAGCAAAATTTTACAATACAACTATTAAAGGAGTGTCGCTCGGTTAAGTTGTGACACCTCACTGTCACATCGCAGATTTAATTAAAAAGTTATGACTCACTCAAGTTCTTGTCAAGGGTGTTTGCGTTGATGCAAGGGACCACCTCAAATATACAGTTGCTGTCGTGTAAGTTGAGCCAGCACAACAACAGATGAAAGCACGCCAACTATAAGCCAGCGCATATAATTTGCCAGGGTTAGGGCAGCACACCGTATAGCCTCAATATTGAAAGTGCATGCATGCCGATATTAAATGCTGTGAGTAAGATCATGGCTGTTTCAAAAGGCGGTATGCTGCCGGCTATATGTGTGGTGCATAGCTGGGCCAGGCGGTCAACTCTTGACAGCAGCTGCCGGCTAGTGCAAGCAATGGATGCAACAAAGTTGAAACACTTTGATCGGTGTAGGATAAATTCAAGTTCAAGACGCATATGCAGGTTGGATCGAAGCCAGCAAGGCTGCAGTAGCCAAACCAGCATGCACAGTTGAGGGCGTGTTGTTATCTCTTTTACCCGGGACCAGATCCGTGACCAAGTTTCGATCTCAACTGACCGCTTCTCAAACACGATATCGCAGGGTGCGAAAAGGTGATAACTCACAAGCATTTACGAGATATTTTTAAAGAAGCAAAGTGCAGTCAATCAATCGGCAAGTATTGCTGCGGCACGACGCGAGACAACCAAGCAAACACTTTAATGTTTTCTCCCCCTTAGTCATACGGAAAAGCAAGGGCAAAAAGCAACTCCCGTCTCATCTGAGCACTAATCAGAGGATCTTCCCTCCTCGTGGAGCATTCCCTTGGCTGAGGATCACCGCGAGGGGATACGTGGGGGGGTAAAGAGGAGACTCGTGGGATGAGCTAAAGCAGCGGATGCGAGATGATCGGGACGGTACGGCAGGCACCTGATCCGAGCCTAACGCTCTTGCCGCGTGAGACATCCTCTAAATTTACAGGGGAACAAACGGGCTTGTTGGTTATGGTGTTTTGCTGTTTTAATGGCGGTTTGTTGTATTGAGTAGCGGCATGGCGCTGTCACGGCATATGATCACGTCCAATAAGACGCAACCCAAAGAACTGAGAAAACCAACGAGAAAACAACAAACACCAGCCTTTAGATTGCGGCAAGGCTTGTGAGGCTGCAGCGGGTGATTGCTTTAGCTGATCTGTACCTGAGAAAAGACGAAAACAAGGTGCTCACTCTGTTTTGCTACAGAAACTGGTTGACGTTTGCCTCTTGTCTATCTGGCCAACCCCACGACCACTGTACACCCCCACACGTTGTTGTTAAAGGTGGCATGCCTCAGATGGGCAGATAGAGATTGGAGCCCTTGCAAATAAGGGCGGTATCAGGAGACGAGCACAAGACATTAAGCCGACGTCGGATTGGAATCAAAATGCGATATCTCATCTTGGGCTCAATCAGGGGGAAAGGGAAAAGCCTAAAGGGAGGGCGTGTATGAGTATGGCTTCGCTCCAAGCAGCTGGTGTCAATGACGGCATCATAAGGGGGAAATGAGAAATTCCTGTCATTAAATTCATTACACATTTTCAATATCATGATTCCTCGACATGAGATTTATCATAACGCCTCGTCGCTCAGTGACATATCCATCATAGGCGATCAATAACGTACCTAAGTAATAGCTCCACGAGCAAAGTACTAAAGCGCATTACAATGATATTCAATACATTCAATAGCGAAACCCCCGGAAATGGAAAATAACCAGCCCCTGTCTGTAATCGCTGATTCAACTTAACTCAGAATACAAGTTAATCGGTAGTTGTCGGTTACAGTTGTTTTACACATACCCCAAGGCAACGTGAGCGCTGGACAGATGACGAGGCGTTGCTAGCTGACCTACATCATCAGCACCCCAAAGCTGGTAATCTCAGCCTTGGCCTCAGCCTCAAATAGTAACGGAATTATCACACCGTAGTTGTGGCTCAGTCAAGTATGAGAGGCACCACGTAGCAGGTAACGACACATGAAGCACTGGATCGTTACAGCAGGCCTCGCGTTCGGGGGCCAAAAGATGAGGGGGTTCGGCCGCTGTCACGAGACTTGACACTGATGAAGTGTGTGACGATAATTACAAACCAGTGCTGTAAGATCAACCACGGAATCTCGGGACGGGTGGACCTTACAGCTTTGCTTAACTGTAAATTCGGAGCTGACAGATCCGAGCCAATCTCTGATCGAATAAGGGAATGCGCACAATGCGATAGGAGGACGCTGCGCAATCACGTCGTGTCGTGTCGCGAATGCGACTTGGTGCTATTCCTGGCTTCCGTGAGGTAACCTAAAGATTAACATTCGGGATCGTATTACCTCAGCTCGACCCGTGTTACAAAGCCTACGACATCATACTTGCAAGACCCGACAGTGCAACCAACAGAGCAGAGCAACGGAAAAGCCACTGTCGCTTTCGCATTCCCGTCTACACGGATATTCCTGAGATGAGCAGCGACAGATCACTTTTGCAGCTTTGCACGACGTCATCCTCATCTCTGTTGTAGATGTCCTCCATGATGCGCGCAATCGCGATCCCCTAGGAAATTCCGAAATACCAAGAAGATCTGTAACAAAACAGGAAGTGCTTCGCGGCAGGTCGTGGCGTAGGCGGCGCTCCCACGTTGTGGCGTAAGGAGTCAGTGACATCTTGCGTCTTGCAAATCAGTTGCTTGGCGTTGACTCTGAACGACTGAGTCGGTAATTCAGGATCAAGATTGCATCAAATTCAGGAAATCATTTGCGTCAGGACATCGGTTGTTGGGCCGGAAACGGGTTGCGGACAATGTATGTCTCAACGACTGCAGCATTAGAGACAATAACAAGCAATGTTAATTTTGAGCTGCTAGCATCTGCGACTGTCTCACACAAAGCGGCAAAATCAAGAAAAATAAAGACATGTTTAATGACGGATTCGATACTGCGCGTCTCTGCTACGTAGAAGGGGTAATAATTGCGACTCATTCGTGAAACTATCAGAGCTTGAAGAAGCTCAACGATCAACCGCGCACCCTCACCCTCACGGACATTCCGCGATAAGCCATCGTCAATGAAACGCCCAAGCTGTCAATCGCGTGGCAGTCTTGACTCTTTACTGAAGCCCTACGCGACTCGGTCACCCACGTTGCCACGGGTTTGATTTCATTCACCTTGCACGGTTATGGAAGTTGACCGCACCCACGCCCCTCCCATTCGTCCGTTGACTCGGTGTAACGCAAAAGAGGAATATTTCCCCAGGTTCGGGCAACCTTACTCCCCAGCTTGCTAAATCCTCGGCCCTGTTCCGGCAAAGGCGCTTAGAATCCGTAAGTGGGAGCGCGGTACGTACCGAAAGAGCAAAGCTCACTTCTCCGCGGTGCCGCAACCGCAGACACGTGGAAATCGCGGAAGCTAAAATTGTCCAAAGCCGGGTGGCTTTTCCCACTTGCCCGAGGTAGAAGGACGGAGCGCAATCCGATAGAGTTTGGGGTTTGCAATGATTCAGTAAAGGCACACTCTGCAGCAGATGCATTGAAGAATTTTCTTCCGCTTTGACACTCAATACTGACACCGACGCCGACACTGAGTTCATGACACATTGTGGCTGTCTTCTACGGCCCTTCTACCGATTCTTCTAGTGCCCACGACTGCATCTCCGCACATAAAACTTGTGCTCCAAGCCCAAAGGAGAAGGTGGACAACAGTCAGGGTGGTTTCCAAGAAAGAAAAGGAAGCTCTAGAAAGTCTTGATGGAAGCCCCTCCGATAAGCCCCATCCTCGGCTTTACTTACTAAGAGCCCCATATTAAGGGGGCTCTTTACGTTATTAGCGATCCGTGAACGGGGTCAATGCCCCAGTCGGAAGCAACTCAGACGAACCAGGAGCATCGCCAGCCTTGGGTCTGAGGAGAACCGCCGGTTCGGGTCTGGAGACAAGGCTTCTCCAAGTGGGAACCGTTAGTCAACCAGTGGATACCAAGGGTTCTCACGACTCAAACCTATCGCGGCATTAGAAGGCTGGCTAGTAGAGCCGCCAGGGGTTATCGGGGACAGGCCTTCGGAAGATGGAAATGGATTCCGTAGCTGGCCATCCATTCGGCTGGGGAGCTAGGAACAAGAGCCCGCGCCCGGGGGCTCATACCGGGATTTAAGATGAACCGCCAAAGCAAACATCAAAGTTTCATATGCAGGAGGCCGTGGTGTCAGATACCTGCTTTATTCACATGGGTTCTGAGTCGTAGGGAGGAATGGTGATTTGTCTTGATACAGGAGGTAATTATTGCGTCCGGATAATGGCTTAAGCAAGACCACGACACTATTGTAAACCGTCAAAACTACTGGTTGGGCAGCCTTGGTGTTCTACAACAAGAACGGCTAGCCGTTCGTTAGCATCTGAGACTTGTGAAGCAAAACCACGATACGGTTGAAGACGGAGCATCAATGTCTGATCCAGCCTTCGATAAGCTTTTGAACAATCTTGGCACGACCACCTTTGTTTGAGCTGCCGGGGTTTCAACCGCGTTATACGGGTAATTAGATGACAGGTTGATTGATTGATGACGTTTACTTCCTTGCTCTTACTCATCTAACCCAACCGGCTGGGCCTCTCATAATACCAGCATTATCAAACTTTAAACCCCAGACAGAGCCCAACCCAACGGTGACACGGTTCACCCCCAGTCAGGGAGCGGGAAATCCAGGCTTTTAATTTTAATGACCGATCTCTGACCGAAGCATTGGAAACTTGGAACTTCCATTCCCAATCCCGGGAATGCACCCGGGCGCGCGGTCCGCGGTTAGGGCAGGGGGATGGAAAACAGTTAACCAAGGATATGCTCCACTCGAGCGAGATTGCTCGGGATGAGGAATTTCAGGTGTTGGAGTTGCAATAGTCCTTGAGCCGAGGTGGAGGCCGCCTTAGGTAAGTGAAAATAATTCCATGGAATCTTCCCTGCATAGCAGCAGAGATTGATTAATCGCGAGTAATTTACTCCGTAATTGTTCCCCAGACGGTTCAGTTCGGAAAAGAATGGAGCATTGGGAGTGGCTCAAGAGAGTGACTATGGATAAGCAGAATGGAGTTGTACATCCACTTTTGCTCTACTATGACGATTGTATGCATCGCAAACGGCGCAAAAGACGCGGAGGAAAAGACCCTGATATCCATAGCTGACTCATATCACGAATTATTTCCGTAGCTCCTGCATGTGCATGTGAATCCTTCATTTGTTATCGTAGACGCCGATATCGACTTGACCGCCGGGTTCACATGCGGATAAAGGTGGAGTGAAGCGGGAATACGCAGGGTCTTTTCGGCATTGCCTTTGCTTATCGATTGGTGAAGTTCAGGACCAGAACCACTCTATCTATGGCGAATTGACGATCAACAGAGCTGTGCAGCTGCTGTGATTCCAGACAGCCAAAGGATTTTCAGGGTATCTAGTAGCGACGGGCCAGACCGTCAATCACGACAATCACTTGTAGGAGGAGCTCCTCACTGGTGCTTGGGTATGCAACGGGTAGATCATTCAACGTTCTGGGCTTCTAGGCAAAGAGGAGAAGCTCCTTTGTGCACCTGCGACAACTCCAGACCCTTTGGCTGCAAGTCTGGTGTCATATCAGTTGGGGCTCGAACTGTAGATCACTTAGTAAAGTGCGGAGAAGCTCTTGAGAGCTGTCTCGGGACCCTCGAGACGAGCTCATCCAGAGTCCAATTTTTCTCCAATCCAATCCAATCCACTTGGACCCCTTTAGTGAGTGAGGCAAGATTTTCATTCAATCACATTTCTAAATGCACCCTCGCATATGTCTTTGTCCAGTTCTCCTGTTTCCGATATGTCAAAAACGACTCCCTTTGACTCGATTCAGGCGAGACAAGCGCCGAGGGAGAGTAATTAGTTCGAATAAATGAACCTCATAAATGCCAAGACACCGCGAGGGGCAGAATTGATAGAGAAAGGAGAAAGGCCGAAAGGTCATCGGAAGGGAGACCGCCACAAGTGGAGACAACGCCGCAAAAGCGGCTCCGATTGTGGATGCCAGACTCCGTACGCCGGCGTATCACTTGTGGGGAGTATATTGAAATATTCACCAGGGTTAAACAGATGCGAAACGGAAGCGAGAGCATATTGCTTTGGGTAATGAGAGATTTTTTGCTAAAATTCTGTTGCAAAATTTTCTCTGTCCAAATCTTGCTTCTTTCACCGGATTTCGAAATTGAAAATGTGAACAGGGCTAGGATAAAACCCTGCAGCTGTACCACCGAGATTCACAACTGCCAAGACATCGCGGGGAAACAAATGCTCTGCCGTCATTGGCTACCGATATCAACATCCATGCCAGCCAGCGGTGAGAAGAACGTGCTGCGATTCGTGCGCTCAACCAGTCTGGACGAAAGGGGAAAGTTGCTGGGCTCTGATGTTATCCCGGCACAGGCCTGGGAGCTTTCAAGGTTTCTAGGCTAAACGGACATGCAGGGCAAAGAATGCTTGCCCTGCTCCTCCACCCGGGATTGAATCTAGAGCCGTAGTGGGAAGTTAGAAAATACACAGCATCGCCGAAGCTCGCGACAGGACACCCTAGGCACCACATGGGATTGGGGGTTTAAGTTTATGGGTGCCTAGAGGTCGGCCCTTGGGTAGGGAGAGCTTCTGGATTGGAGGGGAAATGGAGGACGATGCGATAAGGAGCGAAAATAGTTCGGCGGCCAAAAGACCGAGACGACATCCTGGAGGTGGTTGTCTGCCGAGGATGCATTTATGGTTTGTTATTGTTGATGCCGTTGACCGGCGGTGAAATTCACCATCCTCGGCTTCCGCAACTTTAGTGGTTGATGGCGTGGCTTAATCGGACAGTCGCTGCAAGATGTGACCCCAACCGATCAATGACTCCTCGGGCTATCGCTTGAGTGTGGTCAAACAAATAGCCAACTATAGACGAATGGTGAGGAATAGCAAAACACCATCAAGCACCTATCCAGCAAATAGAACTGTAAATGAGTCCTGCGTAAGGGAGCGGTCAGAGCTGCAAGCTCTCTTCTTTGCCTGCATTGGATCGCATCAGCTCTTGGCCCTTGCTTTGAGAGAAGACCAATCCCGCAATCCCGCGACACCTTCCCCCCCCTTCCCAAGAAGGAAAAAACAACAGCCAGCCCTGCGGGATGCATGAAGGCAGGTGTGGGTGTGCAGTTAGTGAACTTACGCTTGCCCGAAGCCTTGGGCTCTGTTTTATCTCGGGGCAGGTAGGTACGGCCGGTAAGTATGCCAGGGCAGCCTGCCCGAGGATCGTCCAGACAGCCTAGGGGCCGTCTTTTGGGCGTTCTGGGCGTGTTGGGCGCTGGAAATTCCCTGGAAGGGGAGGGCGTGGGGGAGACAACGCCTAAACGGAAGAGGAGAGAGGAAAGACACAAAAAGCAATCTATCTACAGAAGCAACAAATGCGATTAATTACGAGTGAGACAAACACATACGAATACAAAGAAAGCACAGCTGCAAGCGACAGATGAGCAATCCGAATAACAGGAAAAGGAATGAATAGCAAAATGAAAGGGGATCGCCCATGATGGACAAACAGCGACCGTACTCGCTACAGCAGCACCAATAACGCTTCAATAACCCATGGGCGATGAATGATTCACTCGCGTTGGCGCGCAACAGCACCGTATCGCATTGCTGCGCTGACCTGCCGTAATCAACCTTCGTTTTTACCAATACAAGCAACAATTCCGTCCGTCAGCCAGGGCGTTTCTGGCTGTGCTTGATGGCCATTGTGCTTGTGACTCTATTGATGACTGTGACTTGTGTCTCATTGCCGCGCGCAGCCCGTGATTTGGTAAGTTGACCTGATCCCATTCGGCCATAGAGGGATGGGGGAGGCTTGGGGGGCGCACGCCTGTGATTCAGACGACGGCAGCGAATCGTGGCCAATGCATTTCGTGTTCTGGTTGCTATTCGTAGCTCACTGGAGGAGGCGTTTTGTCAACCCCGGATTACGAAAGCCACAGGGCATACGAGGCCAAGCCAGCTCAAAGCAATCAATTAATGAATCGATCAATAAGCAGGTTTAATACGTCTTGGATGGGAGCAGCTTGTCTTGGACGGTGACGGTTGGCCCAATACGGTCTGTTGACAGAGTGTTGTGCTATTGTTGATCTGACGCTTGTCATTCATTGCGAATATGTAACGTATCCGTAAAACGCTGTCGTCCATATGAAGCTGTGCTTATCTCACCGTCTGTTGGGATTTTCGTTTCCATTGTCTTGTCACTCCAGCAGCAGTCACATACAGGTTTCTATTTTACAAAGCAAACCGCGCGGCACAGCACAGCAACCATTACAAAGCTCGTCGTCATTTCCTGTTGCTTCTGTTACAGTTCTTCTCCATCTCTAGACGCAGTAAACCTGCTTCTGGAAAATTTCGGCTTCTCTTTTTCTCTTTTCTACGGCTTAGACGGCGAGATCTCGGCCCCATGGGCGATTTGACCCGACCGCGATAAGCTACCTCCCAAAAAGCCAAAGTCTTGGCGAATTCTTTGATAGAGATCTGGATACCGAACTGGATACCGACCCGGCCACGCCCCCATATCTCATCCGCCTCTGACTCCTATCCCTCCCCACGGATCCGCTTCGGCCACACCTCTCCCAGTGACAGCCATTGTATCCGCTCCGCCCGTCCACTTAGCCGCTCTACCGCCCTGGTTTTCCCTCCTGAGAGATCCAGCTCGCTGACTCGAATTTCCCACCGCTCATTTCGCCACCCCCCATCCTTGTATCCCCACGCCTCCTCTTGTCGGTCGGGATTCCTCCGCAGGCTGAATTTCAGCAGCAGCAAGCCTAACCGCAGCCTATCTTGATATCCCGGCGACCGAGGACCCTTGACCCGCACTCGCACCCGTTCTCGGCCTCACCCCCCTCCTCTAACCATCGCCCACGCACACCCACACACCCTCTCTATTGCAAATCATCCATTCCACACCCGATCTAATCTCACACGCCCCTGGCCTCCCTTAGCCGGCTGCCTGCCCGTTCTGCTTCATTTATATCAACCCGCATCCCCAGGTTTTAATCCCAAGGATCCATTTATCTAACGTCAACAAAGAACAACCAGTGATCAACACTTTACTTGCTATTTAGCAACAGCTACAGCTCTTTGAGCTTCACTCACGACCTTCACCTCGCCTATCATCACAACAACCGCCACAATGTTCGGTTCATACGGTTCTTACAGCTCCATGTGCGCGTCCTCGGCGCCCATGGATATCGCGTCTCGCAACATCTACCGATCCCAGGACTCAGCTTGCGCTTTTCCTTCCTGGCCCCGACGCGACTCTCTCTCAGAGTCTGATCGTGAGGAACGACCCACATCTTATCTCTCCGACGACGACTTGTTCCTCTCCGATCCCTTTGACGACGACGCTCAGAGCGTCTCCAGCGCCGGCAGCTCTTCTCCTGGTGCCATGGCCTCGCCTCCCAATGTTATCTCCGACTTCGAGCTTCTCCAGGCTGAGCGCGAACGCCAGGCTGCCATTCAACGCGAGTGCCTTCGCGTTGTCAACATGGAGAAGGAGCGTCGCCGTGCCGCAGCACGAAAGCAGCGCCGTAGCAGTTCTCACAAGAAGAGCCCCAAGACCAAGCTTACCTCCATCGATGAGGAGGCTGTTGAGTAAACAAGCTCAGGGTTCTTCTTCATGACTGTTACGATCTAATGATAGCGTATGTTTACACCAAGTCAGACAGCAGCAACAGTCACTAACAATATTTCAGGCTGCTTTTTTTGCATTTACATGGCAACATGATACCCCATGATACCCCACACATCAACATTCATGTGCACAACAATGGCTGCACATGCCAAATTATTCTACACCATTATTCCATCATTCGGAAATGGGCATCCACATCACAACACAACTGTCACTCCTTCAACCGGCCAACCTTAAACTACACTCGGGATCGACTTCTAACCGCCGGCTTGATTTTCGGTAGCCGAAGCACACCACCACAACCTTGGTCGATGACGCCATGGCCATACCGCCTTCAACCCAGCAAATCAGAGGTGGGGGTGGGGGTTACCCAACCAAGAATGAGTCAGATGGAGCCAAGTCTTCGGAATGGATGACAACAACAACATAACAAAACAAGTCAACAACCATCATCCATCAGGAGTTTCCGATCGCGGCCGAACCTTCCAAGGGAAACGTTTCCCCAGACAGGCGGAATTCCCTCCCCCATCTTGACACCTTCTAGATGGTGTAGACATTTTCGGACCGTCGGTGACCTCGGCCATCCACCGGTCACCAAAAGAAGATCTCTTCCCCGCACGACGGCCCGGTCAACGGATGAGTCTTCGGTCCATCCATCCATCCATCTATCATTATCCGCTTGCGCGTTGCTTCATTTTTTTCCTATTGAGGCTTTTTCGAAGCCGACAATTTTTCTTTTTCCGACTCGGTTTACCGAGCTTATTTGGTTTAATATTTTCACACTTCCGATTGGAAGCATCATTAATGCATGGGAGTTTTCACAACATTGCATCATCTTGGGTCTTGCATTACCGGATTAGGGCATTTTAGGGCATGGGACATTGGATACAGGTTCTGCATCAGCCTCCCACCACTGGGATGAATCAGCTGGCACACACTTGGCATTGGGAACAATAGGGCATTGGATATGCACACAACAACATTGCATGGTACATGGCGATTTGGGCTTTTAGATACCTTAGGATAGTTTGGCGGCTTCGAGCCTGCCCTGATTTTTGAGATACCCTCTTAGTTAGCATCACAATCACATCTGACTTTACATTCATCTACTTGTCTTTGATTCATGTGATATGTGCGCCTTTGCTTGTGACTGTGGCTACTATGGTCCTTTGACCTATGCGCCCTCTGCTGTATTATCCCCAACCTTGGGTCTGAGGCGATAGGCAACAATCGAGACCGGGAACCAAGCTTCCAAAATGTGTGTGCCACAATTCCCTATCATCCAATAGCTAGCTATCATTGCCGAGTTATCTTTCGAATACCGGCGACAATAGGGACCCTTCTATCATCTAGCCTGGCCCGTGGTAGCGTCCCGTGCCGGGGGCTGTAAGTCAAGTTGCTTTGTCACATGGACGCCTTGACGCCGTTGCCGCGGGGTGGAGGGCGGTGAGGAGCACGCAACGCGTTTGATAGCGATTGAGATCGGCGCTATGGGAAAGAAAGAATTCACGTGTATGATCGCGATGGGTGTTTCTATAGAGGAGATGGCTTTGTTCTTGTGCAAGGTGTCAACTGTCAGATGTCAAAGGACGGTGCACGGATGGGGTCGTGAATAGCCGCGGGAGAGATGAAACCATATGCTTTGATTGTTCTTTTGTTTGAGTTGGCTTGTGCCTGTGGCTTGGAGGAAGATGTGAGCTTAATTTGTTTGTGTACATGCTTGTATGTATAAGCTTTGGCATTGTTCAAAGGCCTGGGGGGTTGTTATTGACACCCTACAACGCCAATGCTGAAATAGCACAATGATATCAAAGAGCCAAAACAGAAGCCTATACCACTTGAAGCTTAACCATGTTTCAAGTAGCGAGTGCATCTTCTCGCATATTATGTTGTTTTTATCCGATATGCGATGAGGATGTAGACGGGTGAGGTATTCGACGCAAGATGCTTGTGAAAATCAAGTGCCTGTTGGACTGCAACAAACAGAAACTGTCATAGAAATACGAGAGTGTGACTTGGAGTGAACGAGATGACCTTGAGTGTAAGTTGCTTCTGCCAACGTGGTAGTAACTTCAACTGTGCCCATACCTTGCCCTATTGTTTAAGCTTTCGATGTGAGCAAGTGTAATATGAGGCTCACAGAAAGAAGCACCCCAGTGAATGAATATAACAACAAATGAGAGTGCCCTAATATGGTATGAGAACGGGTAGTTACTATTCACCAAAGCATCGTCGTCTGCGTCTATGTATTATCAATAGGTGCTCCGTGGAGCGCAACGCTCATCAATCAATAACAGCTGGTAAACTAGATTGAGTAAAGGGACCTACAAATATGTACATGTTAAATAACAGCACTTGAAGGCTATATTGTCGGTAGATAGTTATTCATATTAGCTATGACGGAGAACTTGTGAGAAGCGTTTGCTTGTATTCCTTCATGCATGCCTATTCCGTCACTCAACCATAACATCCCATATTTAGTACCTTACTGGGTTGAGACTCGAGAACTGGCTAATCATTGGATTTTATATTGATGTTATCGTGAACCGTTGTTTCAAACGGCTTGCTACTCGTTCCACTGCGTCTGAGATTCCTGCCGACCCAGAAACTCCTTCTCATAGGTATTATGTGACCCTACAGTTGAACTTAAAGCAACTGGCTCACTAAATCACATGGAATTCAAAGATTTAGCTTTGATAAGTATCTTATCACTATATTCTAAGAAGTAACTGGCTCTTTCTTATGAGACAGGTTGAGGTTCTTTTACTCTGACCAGCGTTGAGTTTAGAAACACCGTAGCTCTATCACTACCGGCTGTCTCTCTGGAATAAATAATTGAATTGAATCTATTGTATAGCAGAAACTATAGGACTCAGCTATAGGTTCTTGGTCAAGTCTCTTGTTAAAGCTGGGGCTGTCGAGTCGTAGTCCAGGTCTGACAATGCGGTCTCCTAGCTTGACATACAGACAACGTTATCAGCAGCAACTTAGAAATTGAGACTATGACGGCTTACTCAGTCTCATGAGGAGAAGAGAGCGTGTTGGTGTATTTGTAAGATACAGGAGGGCTGCAAGATGAATCTTGAACCAAATCGTTCAATTGTCATCATCTTCCCCGCATCAACTTACTAAGACTTCACTCAAGCCTCAACTTCACACACAACGAAACTCTTACAAATCAACTCATCACCTTCACAATATCTCACATACAAAGGAACTTCTACCAACAATAGTCAATCATTTATCGGAACCAACAATCAGCAAGCATAAATACAAGCACAATGGTCAACGAACAGGATCTTGAGCACCTCCACCTCGCCGTCTCACTCGCTCGTGAGGCTCTCAAAGCTGGGGACGCCCCCTTTGGCTCAGTCCTCGTATCTTCAGACGGAAGAGTCCTTCAGACAGACCGTAACCGCACCGTTACGGGCTCAAACGGTGACGGCCGCGCCGACTCAACTCTGCACCCAGAGTTCACCCTCGCGCGCTGGGCACAACTCAACCTCAGCGCTGAAGAGCGTGCAAAGTCAACTGTATATACGAGCGGCGAGCACTGCGCCATGTGTTCTGCCGCGCACGCATGGTGCGGGCTCGGTAGGATTGTGTATGTTTCCTCGACGGAACAGTTGGAGGTTTGGAAGAATGAGTTTGGTGTCGATGCCCCGGTTGCGCCGTTGAGTATCAACCAGGTTGCCCCCGGTCTTCAGGTCGAGGGGCCGGTGGAAGGACTGGATAAGGAGGTTTACCAATTACATGTTGAGAATTGGACGGCGAAGGGTTTCAAGTCCAAATCCAAGTCCAAGGCCTGAGGTTGAGTGTTTGAGAGGTTGGGAGGGATAAGAATGGAGCGTAGCGTGTGTTTGGTGGTAGTTGTATCAACCTCAACAAGTACCTTTTTGATATGAATGTGACTCTTGTAGAGTGAAATCAAGGACTTTATCATAGGAAGCGGTCATACAATGCCTATGGAGTGTCTTTACCCAAATTATATGAAAGCATTGAGAGTAGTAACCCGACTTACATACTGGGTATGCTCCACCTATACCATTACTTTTCGCGCGACCTTAGTTGCAAGCTATGGAGTAGAGTAATTCTATTAGACAACAGGATATAAGAAGGCTATCAACCAAGTTTGAGAGGATTCTGCGATCACGAAACTCGATGGGAAACCACGTTTTTCTACCTATACGAACATATACTCTATCACGAAGCGCTATCACCATCCAATCAGCTTATCCCCTGTGGCTTAGTTGGCTAAAGCGTCCGACTGTTATACATAGACAATCGGGAGATCGGAAGTTCGAGCCTTCCCGGGGGAGATACGCTCTCTCAGTTTCATTTTTTGATGTTTTCGACACTTTTGGCAATCCTATGAAGGTTCTCGTGATGCAGGTATGTTAGGCTGTTCGTCGCAACGACGCAATCTCAAATGCTAGGCAGCAATTGATCGATTGGAATGTGGTAACAAACTCGGAAAAGAAGTTGGTGTAATATTTTATTGGATCGAAAGTCATGCTGCATAACAAGATGAGTAGTTGACGAAATGTGTTCAGTTGAGAAAACGACCTTTATCACCCTCGTGTACACAGTGCTCTTGAAGGTTGTGACTATAACTAAATATAGACCGACCAAATCTCCTTCTAGCCCATCTGAGATGTAATAACAGATAATAATAGATTATGTTTATAATCCGGAAGAAGCATGAATTTGTAAGGCATAACGATCGTCAGGAACCTATGTTGTCGAGAAGTCGTCGACTAGAATCCATCCGAAAAGTCTCCGCAGCTAGTATAGTAACCGCGCACTTCACCGCTGATATGAATGCATCAATTACAATACTTTCATCAAACAAAAAATCACATAGAAAACATGACTCGAGATATCCTCATTGTTGGGGCCACTGGCCAACAAGGCAAGGCTACCATTAACGCCCTATACAAAACACTGCGAAACTCACCTCAACAACACAACACTCGAATCCTAGCTTTGACACGATCCATCTCATCACCAAAGTCCCAAGCGCTCAAATCAGAGTATCCAGACATTGTACTTGTTCAAGGCGACACTCAGACACCACAAACTATCTTCACAGCGTACCCTTCCATCTCATCGGTCTTTGTTGTCACAGTCCCACCAAACGATGAGGCACAGGCAATTCCTCTTATCGAAGAAGCTACCGCACCAACTTCGCAAGTGGACCACATCGTCTTTACAAGTGTTGACCGCGGAGGAGATATGGCTAGCTGGTCTGAACCAACAGACGTGCCTCACTTTGCCGCAAAGCACCGCATTGAACTCCGACTCCGCCAACTATGCGAACAGTCTGGCAAGCGGTGGACCATACTCAGACCGACGGGGTTTATGGACAGTTACAATCCAGGTTTCTTTGGCCAGATGATGGCATCGCTGTGGGCGGCGGGCATGCCCAAGGATCGCAAGATGCAACTTGTCAGCACCCACGACATTGGCGTGTTTGCCGCAAAGGCGCTATTAAACCCAGACTCCTGGGCGGGCAAGGCAACTGCACTGGCAGGTGATGAATTGAGCTTCCCGGAGCTCCAGGAGGTATTCGAAAGAACAGTGGGAGAGAAACTCCCGCAGACTTATAAAGCAGTGGCATATCCGATACTTTGGATGGTGACGGATGCGTCTAAGAGCTTCGAATGGTTTAGAACGGCGGGATGGAAGGCTGATATAGATGAACTGAGAGCGCAAGAACCTGGGTTACAAAGCTTTGAGAAGTGGCTTCGAGAGTCTAGTAGCTGGAACTGTGTTTGATACGGCGAGATGAGGTCTTGAACAGCATATATCAGTATTAGTCTACGGTGTTGGGGTTGATTGCTTTGCTTGTAACTAGTTTATGAACGGGAATATTCTTAATGGTAGAGATAAATAGTTTAATATGCCAGTTGATCGTGGTTAGTCAATGAGTATGTGAATACCGTGAGAACGTCTTAGGCGACTGTGACTTTTGCTTTCAGTAACAATATGGAGGTCATTATAGCATCTGTTGCAATCCCAGAGCAAGTGATTTGCGATGCTAAGAACGTGTCGATATCGATTGGGATGCTCAATAAAGAGTTGACAGCTCAACAACCGCTGTGTAGAGACCCAAGATTTCCGTATCTTTCGTCTTGGGCATCTTGCATCATCCACAACGCCTTGCCCGATATCAACGTCCACTTACACGATGTTCACGTTGTCTCAGCTGCATGATACAAAAGCTCAATGTGAGACAACACTTTGATAACGGCCGTTATTAGACGCCCGCTTCTAAGCAAGAGCTAATTGTAAATGCCCGAGCTTTTGCACATTGGCATTTATCGGCTCCGATCGAGGCTCGAGCCCTCTTGGCACCCACATTCCAATCCTTCACTCATGCACAATGTCAAATCCCCCGCGGAGCCGGATGAATTCCAATTGGGCAATGCCAAAGACAAGTGAGATCTAAACACGACCTCGTTCAACGCCTTATATCTCTCTATTGGTGTACTGTATTGTATGCATTGTCAGGGCTTCGGAGAGGGGCCTTATCTGAGACTGCTGGTCTTGGGATATTCCTTGCAAACGTTGCTTAATTAGAGGCGACTGCGGGGAAGCCTGAAGCCACGCGAGTTGATGGATGCTGATGCAAGGGATTCCACGCACCCAACTTCTTTTATGTACTTGGTGTGCTAGCCTTGCAACAGCCACAACGTGTGTGTTGCTTCGGTGAAAGTGATTGAAGGTAACTGAAATGTGATGAAAATAATAACCCTTGGCAAAGCCAACGAGGCTCGAGAACGTGGGCGGGCTCTTTGATTTTACAAAAGAATAGGTATTGCAGATCCAACGGCTGCAACGTTGGGTTGGACCGGGCTGGTGTTGGCCTCGAGACTCGTCACATCCACAATAAGCCGCACAAACGTGCAAAGTGATTGACAACGATTCGGGCCTATGTTGAGTGCGTTAATTTAATCACGTCTTGAAGGCGTCTTGACCTCAAGTTCACCGCAGCCGCGTGGGACCTTTTGACTAGCGGTTGCATATTGAACGAGAATGATATTCTACTTGCAGCTGTGAATCCCAATAGCCTCGTCGTACACATGGCATGCGGCCAATCATATCCAAGCCTCGAGTCTTGTTGGCAGTAAGCGGATGGGTTGTGAGCTGACGGGTCAAGGTCAAGTGAGTAGACCAAGTTCAAAGGCCCTGAAGCCAACATCTCGACAAGTGAATGCACTTGAAGCTACGGAAACCATTCGACGGCGTGCTACCAATCATGTACGCGATTACCTATACAAATTTTACATGCTCATATCCGTTCCCAGGCTGATCCGATGTAGAATGGCGGCCGCCCGTCTGCAACCGCAAGAATATGGATGGACTCGGAGTCTTTTGTCAAGTGGCGTTATCCAAGTGTGATACTGTAGGTACCATCCAACAGCCTGGCCGCTGTTTGGGCCGCAGCTTATAGTATAGCATGCAAATACCCTAGTTAGCATATCATATGCGTGAAAGCAGTGACCGGAAGCCCCGCGACCGGGTCAAGAATGTCTTCGACCAGGACTAGCCTGCCAGAGTCAACAGGGGAAATGTGACGGTGAAATCACAAACCAGTGCACAGACCATTTCTCTCACTGAGCAACGGATTTGTGAGCAACTGATGATTGATGGGGGCTCTGGCTGTGACGGCATCTGACGGCAACTTGGGTAGTACAACAGGTACGAGATGTAAGCGCGAGGTGCAGCAGCAGTAAGGGAGGTTGGGTATCTTCTAGATCAAGTGCCTGCAGTTATCCGCGCCCATACGGCAAGGGAGTACAGAGACACAGTCTGTGTGAGGCTGCAGCAGAGCCTGAGAAGTGCAGACAACCGTGGGGTAACTTGGGGTTAGGTTATGAGGCCAGAAAGGCTGGGCTGCTGGGTTGTTCAACGTCTTGTCTTAGATATCCTGACCCACCGGGATAATAAAATTGCGTTTCGGCAGGCAAGAGTTCTTGATCGGTGGCGTTGAGGCCCGCTCAGCCTTTGATTGTTAAGTGTGTGCAGCGGAAGAGGTATGTACATATCCGTATTTGCGGAGCAATCCACTTGTATCTGCACTTGAAGGCTGATTCTCGGGCAGACCAGCAGCAGACTGTGATGCGACAGTAGTTAGATACGTGGTTGAACAAGTTGCGACCATACGCAGAATGATCTGACGACGTTGAGATCCTTCGTATGCAGAAGTTGGACAGTCGAAGAAGAGTTGTTCATTTGCCAGTCAGACCGTACTTGTCGTGCAGGAAACTTAGAAGCACCACTAATGCCTGTGTGTACTTGTATGGCGGAAGCGAGAAGAGTGAGGCGAACTGATTCAATAGGCAAACGCGCGGTGACTGTGGACAGCATCTTCTGCAAACGTCTGTCCTTAGCCGAGCGGTTGATGGGTGGAGGCGCTTATTGGACTCGAGACGCCGTGCCCAGAAAGAGATTGGAAAAGCCAAGATACATGACAAGGTGTTTGTCTGTTGGTTAGCGATGCTAAGTCTGGATAAGCAATCCAGATTGCCAGTCTAGGCCAACTGCTTCTGAGACAAACGTTGGAAGAGAACGGTTTGCGCCTTTCGTTGGTATCGATCTCATTCAATCGAGGAGGTTGGTAAGTGACGTCTTTGTTCCAAATTAAATCGTCAAGTGGAGAGAACAATTTATGATACCGTGTCTTATTCGTACGTGGATGATGCTTGGATTGGAGGCTATCAGGCGAATTCCTGAGTGGATATTTCACTTCTGGCCCCAGACAAGCAACGCGTTCCGGAAGAATAAGGAGTAAACCGTTAATAGTAACGGTCAAGGTCGGATTCGTTCTGTTGTCCAATGCTGTATCAATCCGAGACCCCCGTGTTCCCATGATACCTTAGTGAAAGGTAAACCTTTGGGATGCAATGACAGCGGAAATGAGCAAGGTGACGTGTATCAGACGCGACCTGAGTTGTCAGAGGCTCCTTAGACAAAGATATACGATGTTTAATCTAGAAGAGGGCCATGTCTAAACTACCTAACCTAAGGCACGGCAGAAAGAGTTGGGGAATGTAAATGGGTGTGGGTACGGTAGCAATGGAGCGGGAGCGACCAGGGGCACGGGAAAAAGCAAAGAAAGAATCGTGTATGCGGGAGTTGAGGAAAGAGAGATCCACCGTCCAATTCAACGAGTGAAAAAGGGAGCGAATTTTAGAGCAAAGGCACCGAATTGGATAGATCTTAGGGGCAAAGTCCATGCCATAGAAAGCAGCCGGGCGTGAAAATGTTCACATCGAGACTCGCTCTTTCCCGTCATGGCATGAGGTCAAAAGTGGAGCAATATCGACGGATATGGGCGCAGATGAATATCAGTCGATATAGCAGATATTGAACCGAAATGATACGAAATGATGAAAGACATTAGATATTAAACGCAAGATCATCTAGTCCAAGAGAATCCTCATGTAATTATCACTCATCACCCGATTTCCATGCCAAGGAGCGACCTGCTCTCAATATAAGAGCAGAGGTTGATGGATGAGAGGACGTTGAAAGTGCAAGTGGAGAGCTCCTTGCTCTTTCCGTTAGAAAAAGGTGGGTATGGACCCTCTTCGCTAGCGGCCCGGATGGGCAGGGCGATTTACTCCCTGCAACAAAGGTGATCGGCCGGCTTATTGGCCCGTCCCGTTAAAGAGCTTCGAGCTAGCGTAACCAATAAGCGCCGAGAGACAGCTGTAGCACATCTTGAGCAAGCGGGGTGCAATATTACAGCCAATCAATGTTAGTCTACAAGCGCTTGCTCAAGCCCCCCATGTTTCGTTTCCCCAACCACATGCTTTTCATCCTCCATCACTCACTCAACTCACCTCGAGATCGATTTATCTTCGATAGAGGCCAAAGAGCCCTACAATCGGCTGTGTGCAAAGGCCTATCAACCTCTACAGCTTCAGGGAGCCCCCACTGGAGAAATTTGCACCGCCTTGCTACCTGGAAGCATCTACGTCGCTTCCATGTCCAGGTCTAACCACCATTAGAGATGTTGTGTTGATGCACACACAGACCGCAATGTAAGGTACGGACAATTCTCTTATCTGAATGGATATTCAACACCACTGGATCGAGCATGTCATGTCGTGGTGCTCATTCTACTGCACCAGCGTTACAGCGTTACAGCGTCTGCGTGGGAAGACACGGTGCTGCGCTGCGCTATGCTCTGCTGTGTTGTCCTGCAATGCTTGAAAAGCCACCGCTTGTCGTCGTACCAGACGCCGCCTGCATACCTATCCAAAAGAGGGGCAGCAGGGAACGCAAGTACTGTTCATGATTGATGGAATTGGAATCAATGCAAAGGCAAGATGAAATTTGGATGAGACGACGGCAGCGGTCATGACAACCAAGGGGATTATTCCATGATAAGAGTCAAATCTCAAACGACAAGATCCGAGCCAATTCATGCGCTCGGATGCGAAAGACGGGATACAATTGATTGATTGATAGGCCGAGTCCCTCGAGTCTGAAGTCGAATGGATCTGGAGATTTACAGGGGTCCCAGTCTAGCGCACCACGTACCTTCATGAGCCGTCCAACGAGTTAACGAGAGTTGACTTGAAAGGCACGCGGCCAACCCACGAGGCTAAATTTGGCAGGGGGCATTGCTCACTAGACATTTTACTTGCTGCTACTCGTTGCTTGATATTTCGCCCTGGACTGTCTTTTAATCAAAGATCCACAGTCTTTTTGGCGATGGCAGTCCACGTTGGACTTTGTTCGTCATTACAAGGCCGCAGCCGCCGACCATGATCCATTCACATCAAGATGACCGCCTCCGCCCGGACTGGCGTTTTTTAAACACCATCCGATGCTTCGCTCTAAACCCCTGTTTACGGTACAAGAGCTACTACTGTATGTACAGAGAGGGGATCCTAGTCGTACTAGGTATGCGGCTTTCTCTTCCCCACTCGAATGTTAGCTCGAGTCCAAAGCCCGTCTCCAAAAGGTGCTCATGTTAACTGAATCCCTCTCCCAATCCCCAGCCGCCGTCCACCATCCTCCATGGTGACCCCTGGGTGCCATATTGCCTATGAGCTGGTCCGTCTCCGCTGATCCATTCAACCCAACGTTCGCAGGGCTCTATTTTAATCTGGTCTCTGGTTCAAGCGTCCACTGACAGGCCAGAACGCCATTCTGTAGGCGCCATCTCTGACTCTGGACCCCGACCTGACCCATGATGGATGGTCCATCACACATAGCACACGCAGTAGAGGCACCCACACTGGGACAACCCTGTGTCTACGTCTTTCTCAAAACCATCCCAACCTGCTCTTTTTCTGTTCTGAATTTCCTACTTGGGCCTCCCTCTTCTTAGTCTTCTCTTTTCGCCTTTGTATCGTGTTTCCCTGTCTGTTTGTGTCGCCTCATCACATTGTCACATCTTCAGCTCCAGCTTTTACCTAGTTATCACAACTCCACCAACATCCATCTACACCCAGCCCCCAAGAGACTCATCAACTTCAATTCAGGAGGGAAAAGATCAAGGTAGGGATTTCAATCCATTCTCATTTCTATTTTCTCTGTATTACCCGCCATCTCATGCTTCTAATTGCCTGTCGTGCCTCTGCAACTTCCTCTTATGCACCCTGTTTTCGGGCTCCTCATCCCTCGTCGTATCTTCCGTCTTAGTCGCATGTTGTTGCTCAGCATACACGCGCACACATACACACCTACCTACACTACTCAAGTTGATGGACCCTAGAAACCATCTTTTCAAGGGATTCCAAGCTACATCTGCAAGTCAAGCGCCGGGTCACACCCCTCTCACGTACCCGTCCACATCCACATCCAAGCTCGTGCGCTCTTCCTGGTAGCTTCACCTTGACTTGCGCGCAAATCTCTATTTGGCTGTCGTCCGACCCCAGGCAATCACATCCAGCCTGAGCAGGGTAGGCGGTTGTGTTCTTACTGTTGCCGAGTTGCGCCTATAGCGTCGCTCTCAACTGTTGCCCTGGTTGCTCTCTACAAGCAAAACCACCTCTCTGCCCATCTCCACACACACATCTATTCTTTCTCTACGCCTTCTCGCGTGTTTTTCCTACTTTCTCATCTTCTCACACTTACACTAACTCGCATCCCGAAGATTCCTTCTGGCCTCACCGCATCTGCCTCTTACTATCCACCATTGCGACCGAGACATATAGCTCCACGAGTCCCGCTCATTGTCCAACCTCACTTGCCCGTCGCTACCCGCTTGCCCGTATCGCACACCGTGACGAGACAGAAAACAGTATAACACGATCCGAGACTTTGGCTTACCGAAATACCACGAGCCCGTCATCGTCCGGGTGCGGACAGCAGGTCATTCCGAGGCATGTTCGACAGCCCTAGAGTATAGCTTTCCGCCTGTTCCTGCGACTCCGGGAGCAACTATAGTGGAGACCCCGCTATCGGGGGTCGTTCCTCGTCGATATCGATTCGCATTAGAACAGTACGTGCAGCGTCGCACAAGACGGGGACCCTTGCGAAGCAGTCATAGCCCTCTGTAGTCATCCGACTGGCTAACGCGAGCTCCGTTAACGCAGGTTGAGATCCAAGAAAGAATATCAGGCCCATCATGTCCGTCCCCGTGGCTACTTCGTCGCGGAACCGCACCGTATCAATGAGCTCCGGCGGAAGGTCTGCAGCAAGGAGTAAGACGTCGCAGGTCCCAGACAGCACCACGATGCCTCACGTCACCGATTTGAAGTATTTTGACCCCTGCGCCGCCACTGCGTCTATGTTTCTGTACGCCCAGGGCTCATCTATCGTTTGTTGTCACCATGATACCCTCACCATCGAACGAAGATTCTCAAGACATGCCGACGAGGTTCAATTATTGGCGGTTGACAACCAGAGCGATGCCGGCGGTGGTCGCTTAGTTGTGAGCTACGATGCTGGTCAGACAGCAATTGTGTGGGATTTGATGACAGGCGATGAGATTGCCCGTTTTGCTTCCTATGAGCATTTAACTGTCGCAGCATGGATGAAAAACGGCAATGTTGCTTTTGGTAAGTTAATTCCAACGAATCAAGCTCTTATGATAACTGACCATACGCAGGCAACACGAAAGGAAGTGTCATTATGTTTGAACCTTCAACTTCTGAGCATGTTTCCTCTAGAACAATCGATCAGATTGCCGTAACTGCACTGGCTCCATCCTCTGACTGTCGAACATTCGCTATCGGGTGAGTTGTTCAAATCCTGATACTTGAGCATCACTGATACGGACACAGTTATCAAAACGGCTCTCTATTCGTTGCTACTTTGCAACCACGCTTCCAGATTCTACACAATCTCA
This sequence comes from Fusarium sp. MBC 119, assembly GCA_030411635.1. Lineage (NCBI taxonomy): Eukaryota > Fungi > Ascomycota > Sordariomycetes > Hypocreales > Nectriaceae > Fusarium > Fusarium sp. MBC 119. The sequence continues at coordinate 20,457 of JAPERM010000345.1, read as the reverse complement.
CCACTTCCAGGGGACCATCACCCATTGTCAATCTCGCGTGGCATGCTTCTTCGTCTCGGCAAAAATCCGACATGCTTGCCGTTCAGATGCGTGACGGAGACCTGCGGGTCTGGAGTGTGGCCAAGAAGTACAGCGCTGATGATCCTGCTAAAGTGGTTCGAAACCTCAGAAAGGCCGAGATCTCCATGGACGGACCCAACTGGATGGGATGGTCAAAGAACGGTCGCATCATCCAGTATTCCGACTCGTAAGTTTTGAAGATTGCCACCACCCTCAAACACCCTAAGCTACGCGCGCGCTTAGCTGCATGACCCCTTTCTTGACTAACATATGCACAGCCAAACACAATCATGGGATGTTAGGACAAAGCACGTCACTCATGATCCCATCCCGACTCTCGATCTTGTTCGCGGCCTCGCCGTCTACGGACCGGGAGCCACGTTGTTCACCCTGGGCCCTAACAACACGGCGCAGCAATTCGATCTGAACTCGCCGGCTATCATGGTGGCCAATGTCCAGCACCCAGCAAACCTGTTGCCACCCTCGCCTCCGGTCTCAGAGGAAACTGGTGATCGATCAGCGACATCAGCAACCACTATCGCCTCCGAGTCTGAGACTAGCTCCATTCCCCTGGACATGAACATCTCTGAGAGTGATGAAGATCATCTTTCCCCGTTTGCTCGTCTGACGAGACGCCAAGCTTATGACTCTGGTAATGAGCCCTACGACTCTGCCAGTCCCATCTCAAGCCGAAGTGGCCTTTCGTCCTTGTCCAAATCCTCAACAGGATCTTCTCAAACCCCTGGTCGCTATCCTGGATCGATGAGGTCAAGAGGACTATCGGACAACACTTACATCTCTGCTGGAACCTCAATCAGGTCGTCAACTATCGGTAACGCCAACGGTAACGTGAGAGACATGGACGCCTATTCAATGGGATATTCTCTAGGCACTACCAGTGTCCCCTCTATGGCTTCGAGCCGTTCACGACGCAGGCCTTCTCGTCTGCGCAATGAAGTTCCTCGCAGCCCAGAAGAAAACAAGGTGCACGACCTTTTCAAGTTTACTCGCGCCCGTCTTAGTGATATCCCATACAAGAATGCTATCGGCGCCAACAATGCCCGGCTTACTAACGACGATCTCCGTCGTCAAATGCTCAACACCATTTTTGGGTGGAATAAAGAGGTCGAGGATCTGATCCGAGATGAGATGGTCAGGCACCCCCAAGGGTCTGCCAGCCGCATCCTTTTGGCCAAGTGGTTGGGTGATATCGACTCCGACATCATGAATGCAAACTTCGAGAATATGACTTCCTCAGACTGGATGCTACTGGCATTGAGCGGTATCGGCGGTCAGGCGTCGCAACAAAAGCTCGGTCATGCTTATATCCAGCGCCTGCTTGAGACTGGTGATGTACACGCCGCAGTCACGATTATGCTTGGCATGGGTGACCACAACGACGCCATCGAGGTCTATATCTCCCATAAGCGCTACATGGAAGCACTGATTCTCACATGTCTCTCATCACCTGGCGTCTGGGAGCGTCAAGCTGCCATCATTAGGAAATGGGGAGAATGGGCAGTACAGCATGGTCAGCAACAATTGGCAATCCGATGTTTTGCATGCACTGATCAGGAGTCCACGGAGCCTTGGACATCTCCATCTGCCGCCCAGCTTAACTTCCAGGCCATGACCCCTAGTATTCCCGAGGTACTAAGCCCACCTCTATCTCCCCCTGGCGTTCAACGTGGTCCTCAGCGCAGCATTGCCAAGACCTCTGCGCTCAAACTCATCACCTCTTTTGGTGATCAAACGCAGAAGTCAAAGTTCTTTGCCGGCGACGGTGGCCAGACTCCTATTGCCGCAGGTGTTACTCCTATTGCAGTCTCTGCCGGATCCCCTGCTTCACACGCCTCCAATAACGAGGCTACCACAGCGTTCCTCCGCCCATCCAACAACAGCAGATTCAATACGCCAACTTCTGCTCGAGCACGTGGACGTTTGCCATCCATCGGCGAGATTCCGTCGGATCTCAATCGTGATGTGATCAGATCAGCTGAGCTGTCAGCCGCTCCTTACGACTATGAACCTCGATCTGGCCATGCTCGCACTCCCTCTGGTAACGAAAACATGGCGTTCGGCACCGCGCTGCAGCGTGCTGCTACCGCAAGCCCGATGATGATGCGAGAGCATGCCCAACGTGTCGTCCAACCCAGCGAAGGAGACTTCCCACCGCCACCCGACCAAAACACCATGTTGAAGATGCAGCAGGCCTCGCGAAACCACCGCAATGGTTCGCGTGACCGCATTCCTCTGGGCATCAACCTGCAACTACAACCTGGAACTCCACAAGAAGCCGATGTGACGTCCCCGGAACAGTCTGTCACTTCGTCTACCCGTTACCACTGGCCTACTCGTCGCAGAGGACCTGCATCTATAACTAGCTCTGTCACTTCACAATCGAGTGCTGGACGAAGCCTTCGCCATCAAGCTGTGCGAAATCGAGAAGATTACATCCACAGCCTTGATGCCGCCAACCATTTCTCCAAGAGGCAACGAAGTCGTCAGCGCAGTCACTCTAGGACTCGAGATGCTTCGCGCAGTCGTCCAGGTAGCCGAGAACGAACTGCACGCTCTCGAGAGCCCTCCGAGGAACGTGGCCGCGTAGGTGCTCGAGGTTGGCCCAAGGCTAAGCGATCGCCAACCTCTCCAATCCCCATGTCTCCTGAGGATTTACTGAACCTGAGTACCCCACAACATGGTCGGGTTGGCGAACCAAACACAGTACGTAAGGTGAGCGGGTCAACAATGAAGCCATCAAGTCGAGGATCGAGTCGTGCAAGCCGCCGCAAGAGCCCTGATAGTCGAGCTCGTCCACCAGCTTTGGACCTTCGCGGTCGCAGCCAAGGTCGCGAGGGTTCGATACAGCGTTCCCCTTCCTCTCCCTTGCCTCTGAGTGCTGCCCCCCATTACCAGGGCTCAGAGGATGAGGAAGATTTCAGAGCAGCCATGGCTGCCCAAGAGGAGTTTAGGAACAAGCATAGCCGCAGCGGCAGCCGAGGTCTGAACTCGCCAGCACTAAGCAAGCAGGATTCCTCAGAATCTAGACGCAGAGCCAACTCTGAAGCGGCGAACATGGATGAACCACTGTCTGTTCACGGTAGAGCCGCCTCGACTGAGCATGCTGGTGATCTCAGGCAGATGAAGGACGAGCGCCAGCGAAAGAAGGAACAGGCTGCTCGGGAACTTGAAGAGCGCCGCAAGTCTCTGGCCAAGCGTGCTCAGACACCCTCTATCCCTCATCCCAATGAGTTCTCTCCTGCTCTTCCAATCACTGTTGAAATGGCAGAGCCTAAGACGCTGCCTGACGACATTCCACCTCGCAGCGCTACTGAGCCGCCACAAAGAAGCATGTATGCTCGCAACGGACCTGTTATTGGACTTCCCGCAACTCCCAAGGCCATGAGGCTCATCATTGAGGGCAATCATGATCCATCTGGTAGCACCCCCAAGCCTGAGGTGCCCATGATTCCGGCCAGCTTTACTACCCAAAGGCAGTCACCAGAGACATCCCCCCACGCTTCACCAGACAAAGAGCCCAGCCTTGAGCCCAGTCTTACTCTGCTACCGTCAACTGTTTACCAGCCGCCGTCTCGACCCCCAATTCCCCGAAGCATGTCGGCTCCTATTCCTGACGAGCCTGGCCAGCGCCCTGGACGTTATGGGCGTAAAGGTAGTGTGGGGCGTATTGAAGAGGTTGTCCCTGGCGAGCGACGAAGATCGCACGAGGAGCCTGTTCCCCCTCCTCCTCCGGCACCACCGGTGCTTAAGGAGCTCAGACATCTTGCCTCGCCTCCACCACCACCCCCTGCCCCTCTTCAACACGCCCAGCGACCTCAACAGGCTGGTGCTGTTGCTTCAGGGATGATCGAGATTGTCATGGACGATGATCTGTCGTCCGGTAACGACCAGGCTTCAGAGGCTAGCCCTCCAGCTCCAGTCTCTCACAAGGGCCATAGCCGAGGCCGAAGCATTGGAGACAGCAGCCTCTCAGGCCGCATCCATAAGGCCACTGAGCGACTCCGATCTGCCAGCCGCAGCCGTAAGGAGTACGTCCGATCTCCTCCCTTCGAGGCACCTTACGAGAGCATTCCCATGCCTCGGCAGCTAAAGTCTCCTCCCCCCGTGTCATTCAACCCTGACGTTCTGCGTTCGCCCGTTGAATCAAGAAACAAGCACCTGTCGACTGGCCTGCACCGAAATGAGATGATCTAGGAGTTTTCTCCCGACCGCAGTCAGCGCGTTGTGCAGTATTTTCTTCCCTTCTACCACTCTCTATAAACCTTTGTTTTGTTCGATTCTGTGCATGGCGATCGGCGTTCTCTACCATCTCTAAGTCGATACCATTTTGTCCCACTCGGGGCTCGCATTTTGGTGCATTATGCTTCCCTGCCCGTTGTATAAAAGGGCATGGTCGCATGAACTGCGATATCAGTTGCTTTCTTGTTTTTCCTTTTCGGTATCATATCTCAAACCTACCAAAGCATTATTGGCAAGGCGATGATGTGTGTTTACGACTTTACATTTCTTCGGCCGGGCCATCGCGGTCCATGCAAATGACGGCCTCAAATACTTAAAGATTATGTTTGAAGAATATCAAATGGCATTTATGCTATATCTTGTTACATTTAAATTCATGGAGGATTGGAAAGGACTTGATTGGATATAAGGGTGAAATTGGACCTGACTGAGGTCATTGAGGAGGCAAAATCCGGGGCTATGAAGGGGAAATAACGTAGCGACTGCTTTATACAATGTTGCCTCGCGGCACTTGTTTGAGTTTTGTGTGAAATGATGATGGAGGGAAAAGGGCCAGGAAATATGGAAGATGGAAGGATTGATAGTGGATTGGATGCATTTTGATTCCCCCGGAGGGTTTTAGTACTTACGAATTGAATGAACATATTGCTTTTGACATACTTGAACTTGTTTCTTTTAATGGGAGATAATTGTCTGTGAGTGGGGGTTTGCGACGAAGACATGAAAACTTGCACGAGGAAAGTGGTGATAGCTTCGCAGGGCGCTCCACGACCCAGTGGAAGACTAGAGGGTTCGAATCTCCATAACCACCACAAACCCAGGTTATAAGAGATGCAAAAAGTGCATCAAAAGAAAGAGAACGGACATATAATTTCAAATTGATATTTAAGTATCTACTATTCATTAATATCAGCCATGAAAAAAGGCAAAAAAAGATAGTTGGCTGCTCCATCTCATCCACTTGCCATCCCAAATCCCCCCGCACTAACGTGTTCCCACCCGCCACGCGACGGGGGAGAGATCTCTGCAGAGTGAAACCTCCCTCAAGGGTCATCTCCAGTGCTTAGGGCCGCAACAAGTTCCAGCATCGTGAGTTACCTGCACGAGTGGGCGGCCACCGCAGCGTTCGGGCGGGGCGCGGCGGAGGGCTGAGACGCCGAAACGAACTCAGAATTGGGATGGGCGGTTGAGCGGGTTTGAGCGCCTTCACCGTTAGACCATTACAGTCGAGAAAAGAGCAGCTATTTGATCATTATATACCTTTCGCGGCGGGGTGCACTGTGGCTGTGGAGGTGGTGGCTTGGTGGGGCAGAGCGCTGGACAGCTTGGAGCTTTAGTGGCAGGGCATCTTTAATTCACCATCGTCAACTAACACGCACTCAATTGCGATGCGACGTTCCTTGATGTTATAGCAGCTCGTGCTATGGTTATATTTACGAACTTGGCCTTGATTCCAACACCGATTTATCTTCCATCTATGTACAATACATCCATTCTACAACCACGAACCACCCATACTCCACGGCAACCATGATCGACCATTGACCGACCTCTGCTCTCCCAATCTCTCTACCAACGACTCGCCAAGATGCTCTCAACATCGCCCCGTCTTCACATCTGCCATCCCTCTCCAACAACCGCCGAATTCACCGTAACGACGCTCCGACCAATCCCGCCACCGCTACACACGCTCATCCTCCTCTCCCGCCTCATCATCTCCATCTTCACCCTTCTCCTCCTCCATGCGCGCCTTACTCTTCATCCACTCCTCGTCTACGTCGCGCCCTCTCTCTTAAAGATTATTCCGCCCTCGTATCTCCGCGCCCCAGCCTCGATTGCCGCTCTTGCGCAAAACATACCCCTATCCGTCCTCGTCCCCGCCAGTATAGCCGTGCTATGGCTATCTAGTCGGAGGGGTTATGCGAGCGAGAGTATTCTTGTCATGAGAGGTCTGGGTGTGCAGACTAGTGAGAGTCCGGGAAGTTATCTCGCGGGTACGGCGACGAGGTTTATACCAACGGAGAAGATTCAGGATATTCTTCTTAATGAGGCGTTTCTTGGGTTTGAGGTGAGGTACTACCTCATCGTTATAGTCGAAGGCGAGGATGATGTGGTCGTTGTGTTTCCAGGCTTATTGCCAAGACGCAAGATCGTGGAAGAAGTGTGGAGGGGCGTCAGAAGGTGTTTATACGAGCGCAGAGGAGAGGACAAGCTGCAAAATTGAGAGGAATTATACCAATAGAAGGGCGTTTATTGTCTTGAATAAACTTGGCGTCCATGTCTAGACGTCTTGGACTTTTAAAACTTTTATAAACCAATGGGCCAAATCTAATGTCTACTCGTCCATGGCTTCATCTACCTTTCGCTTGCCAATCCCTTTTTGTGTTCGCATATCCTCGGAACTGGTATACCCCTTTCTGATCGCATATCGCTCGTTCTGTTCTTCAGGCGACTGTAGCTTGTCCTTTTCCAGCAGTGGTACGTAGCGACCACCCATACGTCCAACGTTACCACCCTCATATACAACAATACTGCTTGCCTGCTTACCCGTGGGCTCAGGTCGGGTGACCTGTCGTAACGGATCTTTGCTGCGTTGCGTCGAGACCATTTGAAGAAGCTGGTTCGAGAGCAACTCGTCCAGCTTGCGCTCTCGCCAGTGCGCCCACATGCCGTCCATGACGCCAAAGGGGCCGGGCTTGCTCAGTGCAGGGTCGTCTGCGAGATACACCCAGTCAAGTTCATCAGTCTTCTTGGCCGTAGGGTCAACAGGAGCTGAGTCTTCACTGGGGAAGATACAGTCCCAGAGAACCAGGGGTACTTCATCAGCCATGACATAGTTTGGCTTGCACGGGTTGGCAGCCACGTCAAGCAACTTTGTTACAACGTCAGGCTTCTCCAGCTGTTGACCAGCAAGGAATAGCACAGCGACCATGTGCCGAATCTGGTGCCACAAGAAAGCTGAGCCTCGAACGTTGAACGAGTAGAACTTGGGATATACGGTGCCGTCGGTAGGCAAGCCTTCAGCCGGGACAAACTGCGGTCCAGAGAGATAAGGCAGCGCTGAGCTCACATCACGAACCTCCTCGATATCGGCTTCATAGATGGTGCGCACAAAGTTTGTAATCTGCTTTCCCGGATCGATCTTGCAAAAATTACGGAAATCATGCTCGCCCTCGTAGCGCTTGGCCGCCTCTCGCATTGCTTCAATGTTGAGCCAGCCATTTCTTGCGCCACCGGCGGAGGGCTCCGGTGTGAAAGCGGGCTGTGTGAAGAAGTAACGGTACTGGCGCTCGCGGCAGGAGAAGCGAGCAGAGAATTCCGGTGGTGGAGAGGGACACCAGGCGAGGATACGGATATCAGGGGGTAGGACTCGGTTGAGTAGTCGTGGGTATTGGAGCTCGTCTTTGATAGGATCGAAGAATGATGTATCATCCTCTGCTTCTTCCCCTTGCACTTTCTCTTCGGATTGCTCATCGACAACCATTGCCTCGCCAGCTTCACTTAGACGCCGTCGCTTCTTGGGCAGGGGTCTATTGCTTCGGACTCGTAGGCCAATGACCTGACCAAAAGCGCTGACACCCTTATCTGTCCGACCGCACTTTGAATACTCGCAGCATTCGAAGTCGACGACTCTTTCATCCTTGGGAAAGATAAGGCATGCCTTTGTAAGAGCATTCCATAATTCCTCCTCAATAGAGGGGGCGTTGGCCATAGCCTGGAACTCAAAGCCGCCATAATTCTTGCCTAAATACGCAAGTTTCAAGGCGATGTACCGCGTAGAATACTTGCTGGGGTCCATCTTTCGCTTCCCCTTTGGTTTCGTCTTTTTGGCCTCATCACCCTCTTCTCCCTGAGGTTGAACCTGAACCTCAGGTTTGGGTTCCGGAGCAGGTCGATTTCTGAGTTCAGCCTCGAGTTCTTTAACCTTTTGAATGAGACCGTTTTTGGTCCATGACTGATAATTCGACTCGCCAGACATTGTGCGATACTTGGACGCTTTTCGCTGCGCACGAGCTTCGGGTGATTCACCACTTGATGAAGAAATCGTGCGTTGAGTGTTGGGGTGAGGTCGAATTTTGGCTCCGCTGACTATGGCTCCGAGCGGACTTTGACGCCCAAGACAACGGCCAAAGGGTCTCATGTGAAGTTGGTGGGTTCCAATTTTTGGGCGATTATATGCAGGCCCATCAGAGTTTACAAGTGGAAAAGGGCTTTGCTGCAGTTCAAGATGTGGCTTGACGTGCACCTGTGGCGGTGCTTTCTCATACGCCACATTTGGGGGTTGAGAGATAAGTTACGTACTGCTCTCATCTCATCTCTATCTCTGGTTCTGGCTCTCATTTAATAAACGCGATGCCCGCTCATCTCAGTCTGGATCAACTTCTAATGTCTTGACCCTTATTTTAGACAATCTGAACACGTTCAAATATCTCGAATTCACAAAATGGACCCCGAAGTAATCAAGATTCTCCTTGTAGGCGACGAAAAATGTGGCAAGACTACGTTCCTTTCGTATGTAGAGTCAAACTCATTCATCTATTAAGAACATCCCATGCTAAACCCTACATCTTCAGCCGACTTAGTGCGGGCGAAAACATCAATCCGATTCCCATGCTTCGTGATATCGATCAACCCTACGTCTTCGGAATCAAGGCAGGAACCAAGCAGTTTCAGTTCGAGTTCTTTGATACCTCATCCCCTGATAACTGGAGGACCCTGGACCCTGATGCCATTGTCATTTGTTACGACATCAGCCAGCGTCTGAGTCTTATCAACATGAAGAGATATGTAGGTGCTCTATTGCTTATCCTGTTCTGATTGAAGCAAATAGCTGAGACGTGATAGTGGATCGACGAAGTCAAAAAGACATTTCAGCGATTCGATACCCTGCCTCTCATCATTCTCGGGTTGAAACGCGATCTTAGGTCCGAAGACGATCCGAATGGAGTCATCTATCCGCAAGAAGCGTACCAAGTTGCGCAGACGTTGAGAGCGGACCGATATGTAGAGTGCTCGGCAGTGACGGGTGAACTGTTAAGGCTGGCTTTCGAGGACCTGTGCAAGACGGCTGTGACCCCAACAACAGGCGCAAACAGCCAGAGTGCAAGCTCATGCTCTATATTATGATTTCCAGGACAATAGTGCATTTGACGGTATGGTTTTGTGAGTAGGTAGTTTGGCGTTGTATTTAGTGAGCCCAAATTTCAGGCAGCGGCGTCGTTCATAGAGACATCAGCGCCCTCTTCTTCGGCACCCTCTTCAGGAGCAGGGAATTGACCAAGGACTTCGGCGATAATGTTGACTATGGCCTCCTGCTGCTCTTCGTTGAACCGCTCAGACATCTCCTCGACGACGGTGTTGAGAGCAGCAACAGAAGCCGGGCGCAGGTTGAGGATCATGACTACTTCACCCTTGGCAAGGTTGTAGGGCCGCAGACGCTCAAGGAGGTTGGCAATGCAGTCCTCAGAGTAGGGTAGCGGTTCTTGGCTCAAGGGACCAGGGTTTGTGCGAAGATATTGGAGGAGCTGAAGAAATCGTCAGTAAATTTTCTAAGCCTGGATTTTATCCTGATATTCTTTCTAGAAATTGGATTCAGATTAAGAAGAAAAATCTTACCTCGCGAACCACTGTCTCGAGATTTGGGGGGCCTCGGCGTTTGGCATTTTTATAGCGTTCACGCTGATCCGAAATGTGCTGATACACCTCGAAGTTTGTGAGAACAGCGGCCTGAGACTCAACGATCTTCATGGTTGTGGTCGGGCTGGCTCACTTGAAGAGCTGTAAGATCTAGCGTGAGATAATGAGTGAAGGGTCTGATGGTGGGGAGGATGAGGCTCTGGGCTGGGAAAAAAAAAAAAGATTGCCTGGGGCCAATCAGAGGCTAGAATTAAAGCAAGGCTGGTTAAAAGCAAAGTTGTTCCAATGGATGCAAGCCCAAATAGCGCCTGCGGCCAGTGACTCTTGTGAGACAATTGAAGACGGGTGGCTTTTTTTCTTTTGTTTCTACTGCAACTGATTCCTACGATCTGGCGATCTGCTACCTTGTGTGAATATCATGGTAGGTGTCTATTGAACTAAGATGCATGCCATCCAATCCAAATCAGCGATGCGCTGTTTTTTTGCATGTGAGCCTGGCTAGAAGCTCAAAAGCTGGGGAAGACACACGTCAGAGCGCATCACTTTACAAACTTCCTTTTTCCATCCAATGGATTGTTGTCATAGTCTGCGCCAACAGGAACCTGTTCATTCACTTTGGCTGAAGGCTCCTTAATTACCATCCGGTATCGCAATTGCAGCCGGGTTAACGAGGGGTTATTTTTGTCAAGAGAAACCAAACATCCCCGGATTTACAGGCGCGTCCAATTGATCCAAGAAATTGATAACGTGGAACTGATCCTAATTCTTTCTTGGCTCTTTGCGTGGTACTGTGTGTAAGAGAAGGTGGTCGCGTGCAACCCCAGAGGTATGGATGCAAGCCACAGCGTGTCTCGCGCCATGGAATGAGCCCGTGTTCCAGAACAAAGAATTAATTGCTGCATCTGCCTCTCTGGTTTTGATACAATGCTTTGGGGCTATTAAGCTCATGTGGCACCAAAGCGAACCAGAACTGTGCTCCATTATCAAAACTTTTCCAAGTTTTTGTAACGTGTTCAAAGTCTTAACAGGACTTGGACAGTTGTCCTGAGTATCATAATAGTGGAAAGCTATCCGTAGTCTTGCAGAAGCCTTTGACAAAGGAAAATAGGATAAATGCTAGAATGCCAGCTTGTCTCACTGGTTGAAAGTCGATCTAGTGGGGCTCTACTTGTAAGATGAATGGAAGTCTTGGTAGCCTGGGTCAAGGTGGTACAAATCAACTGACTAGAAATCCCTGTCAGGCTGAACATTCAGTGTTGTACGTCCAGTTAATTAGTTCAGTTCCATCCAGTTCAGTTGCTACGGGGCTACGGAGGTAGCAGCTGCGGTGAATATGAGACCTCCGTCCGCCAGGCTTTCTAGCTTCAGGGGAGTAAACATAGTTTTTAAGCTTGTTAACTGTACATATCCCTAACTTCAAATAGCATACGGAACAATCGGCCCAAGATATGGCGGTCTGGTTGTTGGCATAGCTAGGGTCAGTTTTATCTCTCATACAGATCCATGAGGGTTCTCGAACGGCGGGACGGGAGAGCTTCAAGCTGCCCTGGTAAGTACAAGTACCCTAGGTACATCAGAGTTGGCGGGGGTGGGTACCAATTTACAGTACCTACCTACGGTACTGCGCATTTCCGACGTTTCTATTCGGACCCGTAGGTTCATGTGAGCGGGAAAAAGCTCCTCCACAGACCCAGACTTGGACGTCGCAGTCCCAAGAAACCTTAAGGCGCAATGCTGAGGACATTACGTAGAAGCCATCAAGACCATAAATGTAAGGTAGTCTCAGTTAATAGGCAGAGATGTCTAGACACAGAGATGAAGAAGAGCATCCTATTTTGGAAAGAACCTAGGGTTCCATATCGCGCTTTACTAATAATAGCAAGCAGTCCCTGTGCAGATTTGCGCTTGGCAGGTGCAGCCATGTCATCATTTTTGACTCTCCGATCACATCAATTCATCCTTTTCTTTGCTGGAGTACCAAAGTCAATCTTATCCAAGACGCAGGTTTTTCCTTTATTCTTTTGAGATAAACTTGTTCTCCTATTCGGTCCATTTATTTATCTCAACAGTGTCCTCGTCCTCTTCCTGCTCCTCTTCCACTTTAAACAAAGACGAAGCTGCACGCCATGGGTCTGTGATTTTCGTCAATCCCATCCCATCCCTCCCTCATCATCTCCACTCCTCCACTCCCGGAGACTGCTGTTACGACCGCCGCGCCATCCTCGACCTTTATTTCGACGATTCGTCACTTGAACCGTCGTTCTTCTTCTTTTTGGTCTCCTCCTCTTCATCACCTTACCTTACTTTACTGGCGAGCAACAATCCCCTTCTACTCAACAGGTCGCCTTCCCAATTCCTCAGTGTTTGAGGCTCTGTCTCAACTCCGACACCGGCATCGCAGTCAGTCGCTGTTTACTTGGAGATCCCTGCCCTGTCATTCGGCATTGAAACCTGCTGCTGAGCACTGAGTCTGAGCCGCCTGGTGCAGCAGACCAGCAGTGCAGTGACGTCGGTCTGGCCCTGACCCCGACTCTTCTGTGCGTCAACTTCGGCCCTGAACCCCTGTTGGTCTCGTTACCATCGCTTTCAGTGACAGCCGCCCAGGATCCTTCTTCTGGTTCCCCCAAAGCCGTCAATCATCGGCTACAGCGTTCACAGCATCGCATTACATCTCTTGCTAGCGACCTCTCGCAGCACTGTTCGACACCCGAAGCAGCCATTTCCAATCCCATCTCCACAAAATCCACAAACACCCACCCCACTCCGCACGCTCGCCGTTGCTGCGCTCCAACAAGCCGGGGCCGCCATTGAGGGAGAGTTTAAAAAAAAAATTCACAATAGGTCCCATCACCCATCGCCAGGTCTTTACTTGCAAACCTTCAACCCAACATCGTTCCGACTTTGGCTTGCCTCGATCTTGCATCGACTTGTTTCGGCTTGTCTTGGGTCTTCTTTTATCCTCTCCGCTCTCATCAATCTCTGTCAAAGCTTGATTCCTCCGCTAAAAAGCTCTTGACTCGTTCGCTCTCCTCATAAAATACGTACTCGCTCACCCCTCCGATTCGGGGCCCCTCCACCTCCATTTCCGCTTCCGTCCCTCGCCGCAGTCAAAACTTTTTGCTTCTCTAGCCGACGACAACCTCTACCTCTACCTCCAACCGACAGACACAACAGCTTCACCGTCACCATGGTGCGCAATATCGTCGTTCTGGGAGGAAACTCCCATCCACAACTTACAGAAAACGTCTGCCAAATCCTTGGTGTTCCAGCCAGCAATCGCATCCTCGGAAAATTCTCTGGCGGCGAAAGCCGTTGCGAAATCAAGGACTCGGTCCGCGGCAAAGATGTTTACATTATACAATCCGGCTCCGGCAACGTCAACGACAACCTCATTGATCTTTGCATCATGATCTCAGCCTGCAAAACTGGCTCCGCAAAGCGAGTCACCGCTGTTGTGCCCCTCTTTCCCTACTCCCGGCAACCTGACTGGCCTTACAACAAGGCCGGTGCTCCTTTGTCGCAAGTCTCTGGCGCTTCCAAGGACTACACATTTGAGAGTGTTCCTCCTACACCCCGTCCCGGTGGCCCCAAGTCGGCTGGCCTGCCCAATGGCGTCAACAACTTGACCGAGAAGCTCTCAAAAACAGCCATCGCAAACGAGGCTGCCGTCAATGGCTCGACAAATGGCGCCAACGGTGTAAATGGCACCAATGGCGAGTTCACCCCTCGTCGCTCAGATACCATCTCCAGCACTACCTCTGAGGCCCGCGGTCACCATGCCGAGAACTCGATCTCTTCCCAGAGAAGTGCTTATACCACACACGACTATGAGAACCAGTCGAACATCTCTGTTTTCCAGCCCAAGCCGGGCTACAAGCAGTGGATTGCTCAGGCCGGTACTCTTGTCGCCGACTTACTCACTTGCGCCGGTGCCGACCATATCATCACTATGGACCTTCACGACCCTCAATACCAGGGCTTCTTTGACATTCCTGTCGATAACCTCTATGGAAAGGCATTGCTCCAGAACTACATCCAGGCCAATGTTCCTGGTTACCAGAATGCTGTCATTGTATCTCCTGACGCTGGAGGTGCAAAGCGAGCTACTCTCATTGCCGACAGTCTCAAAACTGACTTTGCTTTGATTCACAAGGTAATTCAACCAAACTCTGATGAACCCCCCTCCGATCAAAACTCATGTGTTACTGTAAAGGAGCGACGACCGATCCGCTTTACCGAGCATCGCAACGCCAGCATGATGCTGGTTGGTGATGTAGCAAACCGTATCTGTATTTTGGTCGATGACATTATCGATACCGGGAACACCATCACACGCGCCGCGAAGCTCCTGAAGAAGGAGGGCGCAACTAAGGTTTACGCCCTCGTCACTCACGGAGTCTTCAGCGGCGACGCGATCGCTCGTATCAACGCATCATCCATTGATAAGATGCTCGTCACCAACTCTGTTCCTCAAAACGAGCACCGCCGACTATGCCCTAAGCTCGAGATCCTCGACATCTCTCCTGTTTTTGCTGAGGCCATTCGTCGTGTTCACCATGGCGAGTCTATCAGTGTGCTTTTCCAGCATAACTAGGCCGCCAGTATCACTTACGGTTTGTCAAAGAATTCAAGCACTTGACCATACGAGGACCTGTTTTTCCGCATGCATGAGATAGACATAGCTGCGAGGTCCTTGGATTCCTAGGCAGCCCCCCTACAATATCTACCATGCCCCGCCACGGTTGTCGCAAACTTTCATCCCGCGCTGCGACACTCTTATACGATCTGGGATGTTTTTGTTTTGGAGTTTATCGGGGAGCTTCCGCACTATACTGCATGTCTCATCTGCCAGGCTTGGTTTACTGGCTTTCTTTTATACTCTCAATATTTCCCAGTTACTCTCGTCAACGTATTCTGATAAGGCATCTGGACTAGCACACGACATGACGGTGCGAAGAAGATTATGGGAGGAAGGGATTTGGTCGAACGGTTGCAGCTCGGGTTGGGGCACGGGTTCTCTTGCTTTCTGCTATGCTGCACAATTCCACCTATTCCTTAACCTGGACTTTCATGCTCCTCCTTTCTTGGGCCCTAACTCTTCTCTTTGCTTTACACAAAACTTTCCTGAATATCTGCTCAAGGGCCAATGCTTATATCTCTCCTTTTCTGAAGGATGAAGACGGATGCTATGTTTGGAGATACAAAACAAAGGGACCTTCCTTGGAGATTCGGTTCTCTTTATCTCACTCAGTCCTGCAATTGCATAGAAGTAAAATCAAAACGTAGAGCTTTGGATCAACCAAAAGTTTAGACAGGTGCTGGCCTAGCTACTGTGCTGTGACGGGGAGTCTAGGTCAGCGGTTCAGCTAGCCTTGCAAATGGCGATGCTGCTAACTAAAGTATAAGAAATAAGAAGAAAAAAATTGAATAATATGTGTCAGTATTGATCGACAATGATGTTGTAAGGTTGAGAAAATGGAGTGAGAGCATCAGGATATCATGTTTCAATTCTTGGAAAACGTGGTCTTTGCAGTTGTTAAATCTAACCTATGAGGGTCACATAGCGTCATGTCATGGAGAAAATGTGAGATAATCGTATCTTTTTCTGACGCTACCTGGCAAAGGAAAAAAGCACCTCCCATTGATATAACAATAAAAGCACAATCCTTAATGTTTACTGTGGAATACCATTTGCGCCAACCCCAACACCGTACTTATGTTAACACATCATGTAACATGATGATGTAGAGAACAGAAGAAAGACAGTGGGAATAAGAGAATAAAAACAGACAGTCCCGAGAACCAGAAAAGTTGACCGATGATGTCCCGGTAGAATACGTTGTATAGAAACGCTGAGATCCCATCTGTAGAATCAAGCTAAGATGTGTCAACGCTTGGAAGGAATCTGTTTCTGATACAGATTCCCTAGAGATCAACGCTCGGCATAAGAATTGAGCGTTGGTAATGTCGTAAAATCGAATTACTTGTATTGAGTGCTCATGGAAGCCATCATTTCAAGGTCTGAGGGGATCTGCCATCCATGGGCCGTAGCGGCACGACGAAATGCGTCGACTGCCTCAAACATGTTGTAATCCATGTTTCTCCCCGTCCCTCCCACGGAAGATCTCTCGAGGCGAGCGGGAGGTTCCATGTCACAGAGATTCATCCTAACCTCAAGGAATACTTTTTCTAATGACAGCGCTGGAGACCAGCCTGAGTTGGTGAGTAGCTCAGAGCATATGGCACCGCCAACGGTGACATGCCCTCCACCTCCTTGAGCAAAGGGCAAAAATCGCGGGCGGATCACACGGACAAAAGGTGGTGAAATTGGATAAGAAGCGCCGAACCGGAGCTCCAGTACAATACTAGAGCAGCCGTGACGGATCATATCCCGGGCGAGAGGTAGGTCCTTGTCAAAGCTATGAAGTTCGACAATCCAGTGGAACATATTGTCAATCTTCTCAAAGTCAATATACCACCCCAACGTGGCCAAGCTGGTCTTGGACTGTATCTTCTGCAATTCTTTGACCTGTCCGTTAAGTGCCCTAAGAGCGGATGATGATGCCCATGTAGGCTCAGCAAGTTTGGGTAGAGAACTAAGGTCAAGTTGACCTGGTTGGAAAGGGGTAATGTTGTCAAGTTCCTGAGTGCTTGAATCCTGCGAACCCTGCATCGTTTGTGCGAGCCCGAATGGTCGTGTTTCTCCCAGGCCCGAGTCTGTGGATGTTCTTCTCCTCTTTCGCACCATTGTCATCGACCGTGTGAGATCATCTTCGTCATCTGAAGCTAAGAGGTCGTCAATACTGTCATTCTCTTCCTCAAGAATGTCGTCCTCCGGCTCATCGATTATAATAGGACACTCCTTTGCTGAACCTGGGGCATCCGTCTGGCCTTGTCCGAGCGTGCGTCGGCGGGAGGTTGGTATTGCTGAGAGAGGGATACCGATTGGGCGATTTCCACACCCAGTCAACCTGTGACTCGGGTCTTGTTCGAGATATGCTGAGGTTTCAGAAGCCTCATCTTCTGAAGGTGGTAATGAAGCCTCCGACGATGATTGTTGGACCTGGACGAAGAGGTAGCGGCATTGAATCCATTCGATCTTGTTGACAACAAAGTAAGGATTCGTGGAAACGAACTGGGCTGGTTTGTTCACGATTTCGCAAATACTTATGGCATTTGTAACTTTGAGTGCAGAGTTTGGCCATGTAAACAACTATATCGACACCGTGGTTAGCAAATGAGTTTGAACGAGGTACGTGAATAACTCAAGAAAAGCATTATATCGTGTCGACTTACCGAAGATTGTGGCCTAAGACTTCGGCCAGAGTATCCGGAGCTGGTTGCGAAATCCTTTGCAAAGTAGACACCATTACCGTAGGCACGGCCATGCGAGGTTTGAGAAAAATCGAGGCCAGTTCGTATGATACTGTGCCAATTCTCAAGTGGGCTACCATGCCACGCGAAAAGACTTTGATAGGTCTTTTGGCTACCTTTTCCGTTGGTTCCTGTCACCTGCATAAGCTCCCTCAAGAAGACTTGTTCTTTCTCGGGTGATCCCTGTGCAAAGCGAAACTGCATCCATCCTGCATTCATGCCACGGACAAGGTTGCGTTTGTCCATTTCGCCACCTGCCAGAGACGACCCAGGTAGTGGGGCGTCCTGTACTATGAATGATCTATTTGAGGCAACGATCCAGTTGAGGAGACTAAGTGACGATGAATCCATACGCTTCCATGAGAATAAACGGCGCCCTGGCCTCTCTGTTAGGTAATCTCTCATCTCTTGTACAGACGGAATAGACTGAGTCATGACCGTGAGTGCCTGGTCGCGCTCCGTAGACTCGAGTTCGTCGATGTCTTGGTCGTACTTCAAGGCCATGACTTTCACTCCTCCCGGAGTAGGGTGAGTAGCCTGTGTCGCTCGCTGGTTATCTAGATTCACCTCAGCATTGATAGGGCCTGTGTATGTCGCAATAATTTTGAACGTAAAGTCCGTGTTACTGCACGATTCAATCACACAAATGTGTTTCTCCAAGTCTAGCCATTATGTTAGCATTTACTAATACATAAACGACTGGGAAATTCTTGAACTGGGGAATAAAAACGCACATGCTCTCATGATGGGTACCAGTACCGGGGCTTTAGGATCAGCTACGACAAGAAGTATGCAGTGGCCCTCTCTGATCGATCTGTAAGATGCATAATCAGTGCTTTCGAATTTAATCGTGTTGTTTTTGAAGCAAGCCTCCACGGTAAGGGGTTCAATTGGACTCTTGGCAAATCCTGAGCAAGCACATTTGAGCCCAAGGCCTTGAGGGAACTCGCGAAGCCGGCTGCTAGAGACAGCAGAGTAGAAAAAGCTGACGAGAAGGTCGACAACACAAGGGTTATTGATAATTTCATGCTCGATGCTCTGGCCAAACCCCAAAGACAGGTATTGATAGAGACAAAGCAAGTTCTCGCAGACGTAAGGTTTGACGGCTTCAAACCCCCCTTCTGTCCTCTGATGGCAAACCATGCAATATTTGGTGCACTTGATCAGTCTTTGAAGACCGAATTGCATGGCAACAAGGAGGATGTTGAGATCAGCTCCACCTGCTGAAACGCAGTCGCGTCGAAGAAACTCGAGTCCAAACCAATCGGCAAGTTTGTCTTCTCCTTCATCAACGGAGTTATCAGCAAGCACGTCTGATCCCTCTAGAAGGTGATCGCCTCTGCTCAGCTTAAATTTCATCGCCTGAGCTTGATCCCAGGAAACTTCCTCAGACCGTCGGAACCGCAAAAGACTTGGGAACTCTTGGTTCAAAAGCGAATCCAGAGATGCCGACATAAGGAGAGGAACGAAACCATTGTTGTGGTTCTCCTGCTCATGGTTCAATTCATCCGAGCCCTTCCAATCCTCGTGTTCGAATATTCTCCTCATAGAGTGATATGACGGTCTCGGGCTACCGCATTTGCCGAACCGGAACTGCATTGTTGTTTGGTCGGAAGGAAGATTCACAAAATCCAATAGAGATGGATACCCAATTGGTAGTTTGAACAGCATGACCACGTACTCGGATGACTTGAGGTCCCATGCTTCCAGGGCTTCTTCGGGAATACCAAGTTTCGAGACTCGGATAGAAAGTGAGAAAATGCCGAAAGCCTCATCTTTCTTTTCTACGAAAGGGATTGAGATATGGAACCCCTCTTTCTTCGCTTCTCGTAAATGACGCTTCAGCCGCGGCGTCGAACCGATATGGGCAGATTGAGTCGTATCATTCACGGCCAGCCTTGTGGGTGGAAGAGGGTCGATATCAAGCATGTACTCGTCGCTATCGTAGTTTGAGTCTTGATCGATCCCAAGGACCGAATCATCATCTCCCTCAAAATCGTCGACATCGGACTCCTGCAAGGTCGAGAGGTCTGGAGAGCCCAACTTTGCAGTCAATGCTCGCGAAATTAGTGCGATGACATCCGTCACGCTCTTGCCCTCAGTCAAGCCAGATATCTCTTGCAGCCAATTCTCTACATCCTGCCCGGCAGTTGTTTCTGAGGAAGTGAAGATCAAGAAGCCTGGATGTCTCGGGTACGAGTCGGCATCTAAAAAAGAATTAGCGTTGAATTAGCTCACGCCATACCTATGGTAAAAACAGAACAATGCGATCTTATGCTGGAGTGTCATGGGCATTTGTCTAGTTTTGTAGGTAGCATAGATAGGCGCGAAGTCTTACCTGTTGATAGGGCCTGAATATCAATGGGCGACAGCTCAGTGTCGGGTGTGTAGGTAAAGGCTATCTCTCCATCGGAATCCCCCTTTCGGAGATTTGACACACGATGAAGGCTACCAACCGCTTCCACTGCGGCCTTGAGGTCAAGATTGAACTGCTTGACACCCATAGTGGCGGCGCGGAAAGGAGCCACTGGTAGCAGCGTCTAGGGCCAAGACGCGCAGGGAGAAAATAGGCTGGCTATCGATCGTCGTGCTGAAGAAAGATGTAGGGGAGTGGATTAGAGGTTGAGGGGATGTAATTCCAGGTGCTCTCGAGGAAAAGGTAATAACGAGACAGCTGGGTAACTTGTCCGAGCCAAGGGAGGGGGTCAGATTCGGGAGGTCGTGAGGTTGTCAAATGGAAAAAAGAAGCGAATGACGTGCCACCCGTGAAAGGAATATTAGATGACAGTTAGTCACCGATGGTAAGTTTGTGATTAAAGACTAAGAAGCGAGTGGAAGAAGGAAAAAAGAAAGTTGGTAGATGCAGGAGAGCCGCTGAGATCACGGGCGAGAAAGGTTACACAGCGCCCTGGGCAGTGGGTTTCTGGCTTGGACCGTGAATGTCGTCACAGACGAAATTAGAAACGAGACTAGGGACTCTTTTGCGCTCGGAATTTTAGGATTAAAAGCTTGAAGCTGTAGTAGATGGATGATCTGCCCTGTGTCACCCAGAGAGGATGGAAGTAGGCAAGAGGTAGACTCATCCACTTGAGGCTGAAAGGCATGGGGTGCCTATTGCTGCCTGCT
>JAPERM010000343.1:0-17055 GCA_030411635.1 Fusarium sp. MBC 119 | reverse complement strand
GAATTGATGTGTCTATAACATATGACATGTTTGCAGGGCGCGTCAAGCATACCAAAACGTGTTTCAAGTCACGGATGCACTTCTTATTCAACACTTGCGGAACGATTAAAGAATATCTTGATTTTTACGCAAGTAGCCGATATACGCAAAATTATTTATTGTCCCTACATCATAGCCATTTCAGTTGTCATCATGTACCTGGGATTAGGCCTTTGTTGAATTGACAATCTTCGAGTGTTATGATAGCTCCTCGTCATTCACTTTTTTGTGTAACGTGCGGATAATCGCGTCAGGCGGCGTACTGATCGCACAGTGTCTATGCTCAATTAAGAACATAATCGATAAGAAGCTCGTCGATAAGATAAGCATGAGACGATAAGAAGGCGGACAAAGAAATATCCGCTCGGTTCAGCCACAGTCAAGGCTGCCGTGGCCATCGACTGTGATTGGCCTGAGCAATCTTTTATTCTTAGCACCCATCAAGCAACGAAAGTCTCCGTTAAATAGTCTCGAGTTGAATCACTTCGAGACTACTACTGACCATGGGAAACAGATCTAAATTTAATTAATTACATACTCCTGAGTAGCTTATTAGTGCCTCGAAACGCATCCCTCTGTTAGTGGTATGCAGAGCTACCCTGTAGACAAAGCCACGAACTTAGTTTCAAGTGTTGTCAAGTTATCTAACTACCTACCTTTTGAAGCTCCATTCTTGACGAAAGACATTCTAGATTATCAATCTGAATATTGTTCCACCAATCCGCGACTTGCTTTACGGGTTGGCGAATTTGGCTGACCCGTTCAAACACACCTTTTCAACTTCATCTGTATTTACGGTCTCTGAAGGAACATAGAGATGAAACAAATTAGGCTATTAATGCTAGCAACAAGTATATATCCTATGAGATAGCGATTTTCAACATATTAGATCAAGTTTTTGGAACTCAATAGGATCGTGTTCGCCAGATTAGTAATGCCCTTCAGTGTGTCAACATTCCGAGTACGAGCCTGTACCTGAAACTGGGTCTTGGCGTCGGTGATTCTGAAGGTGCCGAGACTAGTCCAAACCTTAAAGGGTACCGCGACTGATTTGACAATTATTTCCACCAGGTGCATTACTAATACTTATCGCCGGCTAGCTCGGAAGACATTCGCGTTGTCGCATACAAATTACAACATAAGAGAAGCAGATCGGACACCGTTCCTGGAATAGGTGATAGCATTGAAGATACCATCATTGGATGTTTATCATAAATATGAATATTCTTGTGGTCGGAGGCACCGGCATGATTGGCGGACACGCCGCTCTCTACTTGCAATCCGAAGGCTATCAAGTTACTATCGCTGGCCGACGCCGCCCTGACTCGGTCCCTCTGCTCGCGTCTCTACCATTTATCAAGGCCGATTATCTCAAACAAGACCTTACCAAGGACCAACTATCAACTTTCGATGCTATCGTTTTCACTGCTGGTGCTGACGCCCGCCACATCCCGACCGGAGTAGACCCAGATACATATCTCCTCAAAGCGAATGGCACCGCCGTTCCGAACTTCGCAGCTCTGGCCCGTTCCGCCGGCGTCAAATACTTCGTTCATATCGGTAGTGTATACCCACACATTCTACCAGATCGCGTCGAAAACAATGCCTATATCCGCTCTCGTAAACTGGCAGCTGAAGGAGTTGCCAACCTCTCCACTGCGACATTCAAAGCCACAAGCCTCGACCCACCCTTCGTGGTTGGGACTGTTCCCGGAATGGCAGTCCCCATGTTTCAAGCCTATGTGCAATACGCAGAGGGCAAGTTTCCCATCCCTCCGTCCGCACCGCGTGGCGGACTCAATTTCATATCGGCTCAGTCGCTCTCTGAAGCTATTTCCGGCGCATTAAAGAATGCCGATGAGGTGGCCGGAAGAACCATTCTCATCGGCGACGAAAATCTTACCTACGCACAGTACTTCGATAAGTTTTTCCAGGAAGTAGGTCATAAGGAGGGGACAGTTGAAGCAAAGGATGGAGAGCACCCTATGCTTCCCCGCTCGGCTTTGTTTGCAGGGGAACAGGTCATGGCATACGAGACCAATCCTAAGGATGTGCAAATCCTTGGAAGTTTTCGCCGCAATGATATTGATAGAACTATCAAGGAAATCGTCAAGCAGTACCGCTCTAGTTAGTTAAAAGTCTGATTGGAAATTGAAGTTTCCTATTTTGAAGCACGATAGTAAAGCGGACATGCTTCTAGCGCCGTAGAAAAATCGCCTGTTCAAGCGTTAAGCCAAAGCCTGTTATATTAGACTCTGCTGAATTGAGCCCACACTTCCGGAAATATTCAGCACTGAGACTTCGAAACTAACCTAGGTACACTACTGTGATCACCAAATCTTGTTCCAAGGCTGCCCCGATTATTTAGTTACGATAGCGATGCAAGCAACAAATTCCATAACAATTTCGCCTTCTTCATTTCTTGAAATACCCTGTCCACCACTCAGCTGTTCAAAGATATCATCAAGTGCTTCCTCCCAGTTAGCTTCATCATCCTCGAGCCATCCAGAAGGTAATGCGCCCAGATAGCTCCAAGCAAGCTGAGCCCAACGCTTCAGGTCAGGAATAGTTACGTAGGCATCTTTTTCATAGAATGCCATCTTATTCGCATCAAATCCTCCGCCTTGGAGAGCCTTCTTTAGATCCTCCTGTAGAAAGTCTCGATCCTCAATCAACGCTGGTAGTGGACCGTCTTTTCCTCTTGTGCGCCAGTGAGCGTGCTTGATGGCATCGCTATGTGGCATTTTAACCCAAACCGAAGCCGCGGCTTTGCCACCTTCTCTCAAGGTTCGATAAATTTCTTTTGCAGCCAATGTGGCATCACCTATACAGTGCAAGGCAAAAGAGGTAAAGGAGTGCGTGAAATGGTTATCAGGGAATTCGAGATCCTTAGCTCATAGTAAGTCAAGTAGACTCTTATATCCACCTCACTGACCTTGGCATCCATGACTTGAGCGTCCATCCGCCAGTTATGATCCTTCGCAAGCTGTTTGCAACCTGCAATAAATTGCGGATTTATATCAGTCGCATCGATGTGTGGCATGTTCATGGACGACGATACTCTTGCTATAATGGACCGCGATACAGCTCCGGCGCCGCAAGCATTATCGTGAATCGCATCAGATTTCTGGAAAGGAGGTATCAAATCGAGAGAGAAATCGATGACTGTCTCACTTGCGGTGCCTTGCAGTTCGTTGAGATGCGAGGCTTCGTATTTGGTGATCTGCTTTGGTAGGAAATTTGAAGGCATGTTTGTCATGAAGTTTTGGTTGTAGGGCAAAGATAGCGTGTCGAGCTTATAGCTAGCTATACAGGGTGGGAACGACGTGATTTTAAGGCCAAGGTCTCAGTCAATGCACTACAACAGACTTGCTTCACTTACATACATTGGCTTGCGTGGCACACTCTATAACCATGAATCATCCAAGAGGGTTAGAAAGTATCTGTTGTATCATCAAAGTCGCCGGCCCAATCGCACATCATTGAGTGATCTTAGTCAATCACACCCTCAACAGTAAGTCTTTTATTAAAACAAAGCTTGCTCTATGTATGAGCTCCCAAAAGGTGAAGCTCGATCTTACATGCGTCTGTTGTGGTCTAGTGCTGACATTCACCGGTTTGATGAATACGACTGGTCATAAGAAAACCTCGGGGTCGGATAGTTTCAGACGATGTTTCGGAAACTCATCGGGATCCCGAGCTCTGGATTATCAACTGAAGAAACAGACTCTCTGACGATCACTCTACACCCACGCACATGTGCTAACGAAACAAAAACCGTCGAAGTGAATAGACGAATAGAACACCCTTGGCTCTGAACCTAGCGCTTACAAAGGTGGATAGAGGTAGGTACTATATGTAGGATGCAGGGGACCTACTTCCTGTTGTGGCATAGGATCTGTATGCTGTGACGAATGACTGCCCATGCGGTCCAGCCTTTAGATATACATTAAGGGTTACATATATGTAGGATTAGAGGGAACCTTTTCTTATTGCAGCATAGTCAATCTGTTTGCGAGCATAACGCACTCAATCCAATAACCCACCACAGTATCCACAACATCATTATGTACATATGCTGCTATTAATAGTACAGGAAGTGTGGCGACGTGCCAAGTGATAGACGGAACCCCAGCTCCATATGGCTTCTGAAAGATCACTTCCCGCAAGATCCTTTGTGGCTCTGGCTTGCATACTCTCATGAAGAAAATACCGCTCACGACGCTCCCACAGTAGCCAACTACCAATGGTGTATCTTGATGGCCGATGCCATAGTTGCAAAATCATCCTCACGCGGGAAGAGTATGCAGATGCAAAGCTTCGATTCATGGCTTGCCTATCGATATTCCGCCGAGGTTACACATGATGTAAAATAGAGGAGTCGACCTCTGATTTCATCTCCAAGCTACGATTATACGGAGAGTGGTCTAAGCAAGTCCTGTTCGCAAGGTGTATCACTGGCTTAACGAGGAAAAAATAAAGCAAGATTCGAGATATCGAAGAAGGTTTCTATATATAGGTGTAGTGTCTCAATCGAACATGGCCCTAGTATTGATCTAGACTGGATCAAGGTTCTCAGCTTAATTAAGACCGCCTTTTCCAGACATGCTCACTGAACGCCTCTGGACCCTCTGTGGCATGTTCCCGAAGCGTTTGTCCACCCTCTGAAACAACGAAGTTTATCATAGACGTATTTCTGTACAACCCAATCGAATTCGGAGATGTACAACCTTGTATAACCTGCGACTCAAAGTCACCGTTCTCATCAACCTCATAGGTGCCCGAGATACCAAAAGTACCTTGGGCGACGGCAAGGAGGTCTTCATCGGTGATGTTACTGATAGAGTCTTCAGGGATGAGAGGCAAGTCTCCTCTGTTGACCTGAGCTGCGAAGGAGCCACTCTTGGTAAAAATCAGTATACCATGGGGATTGTCGCCCAGGTAGTAGCTGGTTTGATTTCCAGTTGTCGACGAAGCGCTCTCTAGCTCCCAGACGCCCGCGATGCGATTTCGTTTGATTGCAGTCGTCGTTCCCACAAGTAAGGCCTGTAGGGCGATGATCATGTCGAACTTCATGTTGCGATATGGTTGCAATATGGTTGTTTGCGGGTTGTCGTGTATGAAGTATGTAGCTTGAGACCTTGATCGTTGGTAACCGTGTGAGAATAAGGATATTGTGCTTGAGAAGTAGCAAAAAACTTGTTTGCAAAGGTTGAAGCCAGGCTCTTATACCTTATTTGAGGCCCATAGGAAATTCAGTAGTAGCTTCTGTAGAAACCGCGCGTCTTCGCGCGTCAACGAGTAGGTCGTCGGCATTCAGAGTGTATCCGGGTTCCGAATGACTTGGCTCTATCGGATTAGGAAATAGACCACCCTTATCTAACATGTATTAGAAACGGATACTCCGTAGATTCCGTGTGTTGACGCGTGTCTGTGTTACCTGAAGCCTATCCGATCCGAACTTGATGATTGGTTCCTGAATTTTTGGTAGATCATCTTCGGTTAGCTTTTGATCCCAGAGCAATTAAATGTGTTGAAACAGACGAAAAAGGCCGCGCAATTCATATCTTGGGCGCCAAAAGCCATTTCGGTTGGTCAGAATCCTGGAGCCTATCGTGTATGTGATCAGCTAGCTAGCTACTGGAATAAGCAACATTATATAATTATTATTATGTCTTGGGGTGAGATTTTAAGTCGTGACAAGTGCTTCTCGCTATTCCTATCTGGGACGAATAACCTGTCAGCTCGGGTTTATAGGTCAAGGTGGACTCAGTCCGTACTCCGTAAAGCCGATGAACAGCCACACAGCAGATTGAATCCTTCCTTATAAGCTCACAATGGGCGTTCATACAACTCACATGTAGTCGAAGGACAACTCTTCACAGTACGTGCGACTACAAAATTTACCACAATGCAACGCAATATCTTTTCCATTCTTTGGCTTTTTAGCATTTTGCCTGTCTTGGGTTCTGAAATTGGCTCACTAGTGTCACTCGACATCGGGTTGATACAGGGAAATCCACGAACCGCCTCAGGAGTCTTGGAATTCCTTGGCATTCCATTTGCAGCTCCTCCCATCGGAGCCCGAAGATGGCAGCCCCCACAGCCTGTACGGAAATTGAACCAAACTACTTTCAACGCTACAAGCTATGGGCCCAGCTGCTTTAGTGCTCGGGTAGGCGACGTCACTCAACCACAGAGTGAAGACTGTCTTTCCCTAAATGTCTGGACCAAGGCGCAAAGAACATCCGAAAAGCTTCCAGTCATGGTCTGGATTTATGGCGGTGGATTCGAATTTGGATGGTCGAACAGCACTATATATAACGGGACGAATCTAGCCCTCTCTGGCGTCATCTTGGTTACGTTCAACTATCGAGTGGGCGTACTCGGGTTCCTCGGCTTGCCAGAACTTGACAATGAGCACCCGAATTCTGGAAACTTTGGTCTGCAAGACCAGATCGCAGCCCTTCGATGGGTACAAGAGAACATCTCAAGATTCGGAGGGGATCCGGATAATGTCACGGTTTTTGGAGAATCGGCCGGCGCGCATGCCATCGGTCTGCTCATGACATCAGACCTCTCTTCAGGCCTTTTCCATAAGGCCATTATGCAGAGTGGGTCATACTGGTCAAGTGAGTATGGATCTATATCAACCTTCCAAGAAGCCCGGGTACGAGGACTCAGCTTCAAGGAAAAGTTAGGCGCCGATAGCCTTGCTCAACTACGTGCATTGCCCGCGACTGAGGTTAATAATGCGGCTCTCTGGGATGACCGCACTGATCCTGCTCTTACAGCCTTCTCACCAAGTATTGACGGCTACGTCTTGGCTGATGCTCCTGATGTGATCTTTGCGAAAGGAAAAGAGCATGATATTCCATTATTGGCCGGCTTCAACGCTCACGAGGAGATACCTTTATTCGCTGGCAGAGCACTACCTCACAACAATTCTAAGCAATATTCAGCCGCGATGCATAAGTTTTTCGACGACCATGTAGAGGAGGCTTTGCTTCTGTATCCTGGCGAATCAGATGACCAAGCAACGGCATCCAGCCTTGAGCTCATCGGCGACGTGGTTATCAGACAGCCAATGTTCGAGGCTATCGACTATCATGCGACGCACAGTGGACAAGAGACATTCGGATATCATTTCACTTATACCTCAAATTATTCTCCTATTGCTGCGCATCTTGCGGAAATTGCCTTCGCTTTTGGCAATCTGGGTCTGAATCCTTTCATTCCTAGTCCGGGCCCATCAGCATTAGCTGACTATGAAACGGCAAAAGTAGTAATGTCGTACTGGACCAATTTTGCCAGGACTGGGAATCCAAACGGCCTCGGACTAGCTGTTTGGCCTTCGTATGGGAGGGACACAGGAAAAACCTTTTTGGAAATCGGCAATGAAATATTAGCAAAAGTTTGTCCAAGCTTGGAAAGGTTTGAATTCATTCGAAGCGTCAGAGAGGATTATGTTTTTCCAACACGTTGGCGAAATTTGACCTTTATTTGATTGAGACGGCTTACTCGTTCCGCACGTTAGCACCGAGAATAGGTCAATGACAGATCAATTATCACTGGGAATAGTCCAAACAACCATAAATTATCCTTTCCGTCCTTTGATTGTCAAAGTTATCGTTGGATACAACCT
This sequence comes from Fusarium sp. MBC 119, assembly GCA_030411635.1. Taxonomy (NCBI): domain Eukaryota; kingdom Fungi; phylum Ascomycota; class Sordariomycetes; order Hypocreales; family Nectriaceae; genus Fusarium; species Fusarium sp. MBC 119. The sequence goes on along the minus strand of JAPERM010000343.1, from coordinate 9,371 downwards.
GTTACTCAGTTAAATTGTGTTTGAGAAGCGTCGGTTTCTCTAGAACCCTTCCCTTGTTTATGGGTAACCAATTAATACGAGATTGCTAGTTTTGAAGGCTAGCTTTTGGGCAGTGAGGTATTATTATCGCTATGCCTACTAAACTTAGAGCTATCTAAATTCAGGGGAGTAGAGACAGAGTTTGCCCAAGTCTGCTTGAGTCTACTCCCAGCCTGCCCTGAGCTATCCTAAGTAAAAGCGGCGATAGGTCATGTGTATCCCCCGTTAAGGTTCGCAGGAGATGATACTAAGAGTAGCTTTATCTCACTATGATCATTCTCCAAATTATTTTCTCATCAGGTCTAGGCTCGCTTGAGCAAGTTTAGCTAAATCATTGCCCGTCAAGAGCGCTTCTTGGCTGGTCTCCGTTTTCCCCTTCTTCTTCTCATCTTCTTTCTCATTAGCAGGAGGTCCACGAACAACACTAAAGTACCATTCGTTCAAATGATTCTGCCAGAACTTCTTACCAATTCCCCAGTGCACAGGCACCAGGATCTTTTCAAAGATCGAACTGACTTCGTACTCGTGAATCTGCTTTCTGAACTCTTGATTTTGGAAAAGCTCCCTCAAGTATAAAAACGCCTGACTCGCATCTTCCTCAAACACGGGCTGCGCATTACCTGTAATATGATACGGAGATTCGGCCTGACTGAAATCGAGATCTTGGTGTGCTTTCTGCTGATTCATTATCTTAGTCTTTCCCTCCTTGAGCTCTGTCCAGAATTCGAGGAATTTCTCCTTGGTGCAGGCTCGCTTCGACTGATCAGTTTGCTGGTTCCGATAAATGAATTCGTCGTAGGCAAGCAAATGGAGTGGATCCATCTTTGTGCCAAAGGCGTTGAAGACAATGATCCTATCGCTCTTTCAAAGCAAATCGATGGTCATACATTTATGACCAAGACGGACACCTTGGCAGAGAAGCCGAGAGTAAGAGTTCTCCCATCGGCGATTGACAGGCCCTTGTCGACGAGTGCCCTTGTCGTGTACATCTGTCACCATGGCGTTTCTGCCAACCCAAGGCAGACCCAGGAGTAGCGGCCCCAGAAGGAATGCATGCCACATGCTTCCACTTGGACACATTTGTTTGATGGGTGATGTTTCGGGGTTGCACATAAAGTGTCGGCAAGTTTGCTTGAAGTTGATGGTGGCGGCAATATTACAGCTCAGGACGGGCTGATGAGTGCGAACTATCTGGCAAATCGCGAGCTTACGATTGCCTGCTTCGGCAGGAATGACAGGGTCCGGAACGAAAAGGCCAGAAATCACTTTCTTGGGATATCTAGCGACGTTACCGATCGTCGGATTCCAGTCTGAGTTGTGGAAGAAATCCACCAAGTGTCGAAAATCATTCGTCGACATGTCGCCCATACTCTCATAGTTGAAGTTCGAATCCAAGTTGTAGGCGAAAGCGACAAGTGGCCCGTAGCTTCGGCTATTCAAGACTCCAGCCAAGGACACGATTGTCTCGTTGAAACCCTCGAGGTGGCCTATGGGTCCTTTGGCAGGCTGCTAAGAAGCGACTCTGATACCATGGCCAAATATCTTGCCTTCCATAGAATAATCTCGACTCAGGGCATGTACAATTAATGGATCTTTGTCTGACTTCTCGTATCGGCCTTTCATGCCTGTCTTCCAGTCGTCGATTGATGAGTGTGAAACAACGAGCTTGCTCTTCTCGTTAACGGACGCCCAGCAGAACTCGGGCTGCGATGCTTGGTGGGGGAACACCATGACTCTGAAATGCTTCTCGGTCGGTCGCGATTTGGAAGTCAAGTTGACGAGTTTCTTGCAAGCCAACTTGTGCATGGGCCAGTCGGCACGTTGACAATCGGCTGAGCAATATTCAGCGTCGTGGCAAGCACCGCACCTCTGCGGTCCGTTTTTGTTGCACATGATACATATATTTTCACTTTTCTTAGACACCATTTTGGTTACGTCCGGTCGACAACCTGAACAAGCGTCGCATGGTCCCAGATCTTGCGCAAACTCGGTGTTGGCATCGACAGTGCTGAAATTCTTGAGGGGCACTGTCATGCAAGCTGACGGGCTCGGATGAGACATGTTTGGTAGGAACCGGTCGGCAGAAAGAGTTAGCAGTACGTGGAGGTTAGAGAAAGGTTGGATCTTGGAGCAGACCACGGCATCGGATTTGTCCACCTTTGAAGCCTGCCAAAAGCAAATAAGCACAATCTCCTAGATTAGGCTCGCACGGTGATGCAACATCACGACAACCAACATCAACAGCTGATAGGCTGTAAATCAGCCACAAACAGGAAATCCCTGCTGGGTAACGTTGATCTCCCCCAAATCGTTGAATCCTGCAGGAAAAATCAGTTTCTTAACTTGGCCATTGTTATCCTGACACTTGGTGGCGAAGCTGCTTGATCTTTGAGTGTCCATAAATGCTGGAATTCTCCTCGCTCTGGCACGCAACTATACACTTTCCCAATTAACAGAAAAGTTCACTGAAAATCCATGGGAGAAATAATGCCTATACCGGGTCGGCTGCTTTCTTTATATCGAGTGCTGGAACCCCATTAGAGCGTTTGAGCGAGCAGGAACCTCTGCGGGCCATGAGATACGGAGTTGGGAGATGCTGCATATGCAGGTATGGGATTAAACCCGGCTGTGTCCGAGCCACCACTCGGAGTTTGGCGACTTCTCCGGCAGAATGAAACACAATATTCAATGTCGTTTACCATCATGCATCGGTAATATTAATGGCACCGACAACCGGTATGTAACAACTGGATGATCAGACTAGCCTTATCTCTACGATGAGATGGTTTGCGCATGGAGATAACTCACGGACTTTAGTTGGGGTCCACCACCGACAGGACTATATAAATTAAAGAACATCACCACGAACCACCACGGATGTCTTCTGAAAACCTCATTGAGACATCTATTACCACCTTTTTTAGTTTTTCATACCAAGGTTCATCAGCTTTCGATCTATCATCACCTTTTGGCCAAAACCCAACATGTCTTCCAATCGCGCTCTCTGGCAAGACAAACCTGGTATTCCCGGTATCATTCGCGAGGGCCTCATCCCTTCTGAGGTACCAGACAATGGGATCTTGATTAAAGTCCACGCCTGGGGTATCAACCCCGCCGACCACATAGTGCAAGATGTCGCGCTACCCTCCATCACTTACCCGTTAATTCTGGGAGAGGACATTGCCGGCGTTGTCGAGGCCGTCGGCTCTACCGCAGAGCATAAGTTCAAAATTGGAGATTCTGTGGTCGGCATGGCTCTGGGAGCTGTGAACTTCAAGCCTGAGCAAGGGGCTTTCCAAGAATATGTCGTTCTTGATAAATCATTTTCCTGCAAAATCCCAGACCCTCTACCATTCACTGACGCTGTGGTTCTCCCACTATGCCTTATGACTGCTGCGCACGGCCTGTTCTCCAAAGACTACCTTGGCCTACCATTCCCTAGTGTTGACCCTATCAGTACTGGTAGGTCGATTCTAGTCTGGGGTGGAAGTTCGGGGGTTGGAAGCAATGCAATTCAACTTTCTAAAGCGGCCGGATTCCGTGTTATCGCGACATGCTCGCCTTATAATTTCGACCATGTCAAAAATCTTGGTGCTGAAGAAGTATTCGACTACAATGATCCATCCGCAATTGACCAGATTGTCACTGAGTTAGACAGGGGCGAATGTGCCGGAATTTATCATGCTGCTGGCCCCTCGACTCCATCTTGTCAAATTGCGCGCAAGTCAAAGCAGGACATTCTTGTTGCTTCTACGAATGTTATTCAAGAGGAAGATGCCGCATCAGGAATTCGAACCAAAATGATCTTTGCTAGTGGTGGCACTGTTCACTATGAGGAGGCTTGTCGTGCTACGTTTGACGAGTTTCTACCAGAGGCATTATCTAGGGGTTTGTACAAGATCTCACCAGTCCCGGAAGTCATCTCCGGTATTCAGGAAGGTCTAGATATTTTGAGGAAGGGTGTCTCAGCAAAGAAAATAGTCGTGGAGAACATCTAAATGGGGCATGTGGTATCTATCTCGGGGTATAGTTGTTAACAGAATGCGGGTGAGTGGGAGTTATGCATAATGGATGTGGTTGAAATCGCTGTATCTGTACATCAATATAATGTTACATTGATTAGCCACACTACGGTCGTACCTGATGCATTTTCGGGAGGTTCCAGCCATGATACTAGTCCATAGGGATATGGTACCTTGTTAAGTCGCGTGCAATATGCTCAGCCCTACATCTCAGCTCTAATTAGTTACCTGGTACTAGGTAGCCAATCGCAATATTAACCAGACTGCAGCACACGGGGCCGAGATCTAGTAGAGCAGCTCATTACTGAACCCTTGATGACAGATCCAGTCGTCACCTGCTGTTTGGTACGACTTTTTGACTGGGGATACCTAGTAGCACACCTCTAGGATCGAAAGCCCAGGTTCCCGCCCCAAGCAGCTTCTCAGGCGAGAAAATCGTAATCCCGGCAGGCAGTACTGGCCAACGAGCATCGGTTCCAAAGAATAGGGGATCAGGTGGGATGAGGCGATCGCATAATGGCGGCAGAAATGGAAGCTGAAAGACTGAGCCCTAGTCGCAAGACTTGGAAAAGATTGGCAAACATGCTGTAAACGGCGTCCAAGGCCGACTCAAGCCCACCTGCTGAAAGGGGGAGGTAATGGAGGAGATCCTGGGGACGTACATAAGCACTACCCCAGACAATAACATTGGCATTCTTGGCAGCTTTATCATAGAGCCTTGCCCAGCCTACACCTAAGCCCGTTGTATATCAGGTGCGAGTTGGATACCCCTTTAATTATTGGACTGGTGAGATAGTCTGCCTTGGCTTCTTATCTATTAGCAATAACTAACGATAGCAACCGTCATCATCCAGACCGACTCAAGCCGACCTGCTGAAAAGAGTTAAAGACGAATATACGCATCACCCCAGCTTCGACCTTGGCATTCTTGGCAGTCTTGTCATTGAGTCTTACTCCGAAGCCCTTGGGATTTGAATATCTTATCATTGGGCTGTTGGAATGTTCTGCCTTCCTTTCTTGTCTCTTGGCGGTTGCAATCACGAGATATGGCATTGCATTGGCACTCCCCCGGATTGGAGACAAGAACCTTGGCGTAAGTATAAAGTGGTTCTTGTCCGCCAAGCTGAGGGACAATTGGTCTGCTGTACCAGGGTTGATCTCGGCTACGTGATTGCCCTTGCTTTATGCCAATGAAGAGATAATTTTCTATCATAATGTCTCGCCACCAGGCTGGGCAACAAGATTGGTAGTCTGGGGTATCCCATCACTTTGGGGAGGCTCATCTGGGGTATATATCGGGTCTTCGCTCCACTACTCCTCTTGGTGGAGATTTTCCCATGGCTCTTCCCCATCTTCCTCCACACTCACGTGTTTTATACTGTCCTGCATAAGATCCTCACTTTACTTTAACCGCTTCGACATCTATTGTCCCCGTCGCTCAAAATGGCGAAAGCGGAGAATGGCCCGAAGCCGAGTATGATGAAAAGAATCTTTTTGATTCTTGCACCAGACTCGGCAAAGGATGACGATGGTCGTGATAACTTCAACTCGCGATCGCAGTTCGTGCTCTGTGCCATGGGCGGGGCTGTCGGCTTGGGCAATTTGCTTCGATTCCCATCAGTCGTGTTCAACAATTATGGCCTACAGTTCTTCATTCCTTATGCCGTCGCGCTCTTCCTTATCGGTATTCCTATCTTGATTCTCGAAATCACCCTGGGACAAGCCTATCGTGGTGGCTGTGTCATTGCTTGGAACAACGTCAACCATCGAGCAAAGGGCATTGGCTTCTCTATGGTATTCAACGGCTTCAGTGTCGTGGGCTACTATGTCCCTATCCTAGCTTGGGCCATGACATATTTCCGTATGTCTTTCCAGAGTCCTTTGCCTTGGAAGGGGGAAGACACTACCGACTTTTTCTTGAACAGCGTTGTTCGCAACATCGACCCAAGCGGAGGTGACGCTGATGGCGGCGGTCTCAAGTCTTACCCCGGTCGTGGCATCGTCGGTGAGACCTTTGGCTGGTGTATTATGATTTGGTTCATCGTGTGGATGTGTACCTTCAAGGGAGTGGGTCTCACAGGACGTGTCATTTACATTACCATGGCCCTGCCACTCATCATGATTGGCATCTTGGCTATCCGATCACTTTCTCTTCCAAATGCCTCTGATGGCTTCAAGCTGTATGTCGGCATGTGGCGAAGTGAATCTCTCGAGGGTCCCCGGGTATGGCAGGATGCCTTTGGACAAATGTTCTTCTCCATTGGTGTCGGCTTCGGCTACTTCACGTCATACGCCTCGTACAACAACAAATTCGCCAATGCAGTTCAAGATGCTTTCATCATCGCTCTGAGTAACTCGGCCATTGAGATTACTTCAGCATTGGCTGTCATGGGCATTGTTGGGTTCCTGGCCATCAATCCTGGCGAGGTACCCCCCTTGTCGACGTTTAGCTCCGGCTTCTTTTATTACCCAGAGGCTCTTGCACAAATGCCCGGTTCCAACTTTTTCTCGGCATTATTCTTCTTAACTCTAGTCCTTCTTGGCCTGACATGTGTCTTTGCCCTGGCCGAGGTTCTAGTCACGATGCTCTGTGATACCGACCTTGGCCAACGCGTTCCTCGATGGATTATTTCCACATCGGTTATCATCTTGGGTGCATTGACTGCTCTCATCTATAGCAGCGAGTTCGGATTCAACGTTCTCGATGCTGTTGATATGTTTGTCAATGACGTCGCTCTGTTCGTCACTGTGTGGTCCGAGACTTATATGGCCTGTACTCTCTACCGCTGGAGAGACCCTGTTGATCAAATCGGCCCCATCAGCTTTTTTGTCTATAATGGTGGCTACGTCCTCTCCCTTTTCCTTGGTATTCTCCTTGGTCACCTCGTAAGCCCTAGTGCTGGTGCTGGCGTGGGTTTTGGCGTTTTCATTGCCTGCTCTCTGTTCACTGCGTTTTTCGGCAAGACTCCATCTGTCCCTGCTCCCAGATTCTGGGGTAACAATGCGATTCTCAGCCGATTCTGGTATGCGGCTTTCTACCCGGTATGTATTCAGCCCAAACATTTCATGGATATGAAACGTGTCTCTAACAAGAAATGTATCGTAGGGCAACCAGCTACGCCGAGACCTGAATTGTGCCATTCTTGGTGGCCGCAAGAACTGGAAGATCCACTGGGTTTGGCCAATCTGCCTCAAGTACATCACCGGTCCTGCCGTGGCGCTGGTGTTTTCTTTTGCCTACCCGAAATTCCTCAACAACCACTCTGACGATCCACCATTCATCTATAGTTTTGTGCTTATGCACTTTGTTGTCATCTTCATCGTCGGTGCTTTCGTGGCACCGCGTTTCATGAACATCCTCATCCCGTCCCACCGTGTCAAGCGCGGCGATGGCAAGTATGATGTAGCACCCCAAGTTACGATGGGCGAAGCCCCCATTGTCAACGATGGTGGTCTTGAAGGTGGCAATGTTCTTGTTGGTGACATGGTTACACACCACAGTGCTGATCGAAGCAGCACGGATGCTGGAAAGGCTGTCCCGACAAATGATGCCACCAGGGCTGAGCCCTCTCCCGTGGAGCAGAAGCAGTGATCAAAAAGGATCGTCAGGGGTGGTGACATTATGAACAGAGACCCCCTATATAGATGACCGTCTTCTCCCGGTTGCTAGCCAAAAGAGTACCAGCTATCGATAACATACAGTCCCGAGGGGCCTAGATTGCCTTACTCAAACAGCCAATTTTACCATATTGATGTGAATCTGTGGATGCAAATGATACAAGAGGCAAATTCTGACCTTTGTTCAATAATTTTTATAACTTGTAAATGGCATGGATGCGTTGATGTCAAACACAATGAACAAAGCCCAGTCCCAAAACAAGTACGTGCCGCTGGTCTGCCTTGTTTGACTACAGCGCAGTCGGTTAGGGCCTATCAATCCATTGCATTTAGTCTTAAAGCATTTTATTGCCATGGGGGCCTGAAACAGAACGAAAAAGTGGCGTCATATTTTCAAGTTAGGGTATTAAAGCCCACAGAAGAGGCTGAAACAGAACATTTGTCATTGTTTGCCGAGGTAGGAGGCATGGTAGTTTTTAATGGGGGGTAGAATGAGACAGATAGAAAGCCAAAATACACATGCATACCATATTTAGAGGACTACTACTGATACAACCCGGAAGCTCGAAGCAGCGTGTGAGGTCTCCCTTGATTCAGGAGCAACTCCATGATCAGCCTCCTCTGCAAGGGCTGCCACGTAAAACATACCTTTGTAACAAGGCCACGAATACATTCATCCAAAATCACTTACATAAAGGACTCCGAGTAGTCATATCCTGCCTCAGCTACCGTGAGTGGCTGAGTACGCAGTTGCATTCCACTGCTGCTGGTCGGTCACTCATTTCACTCGAAAGTAGACGTTGGTAACGTGTCAGTTCTTAATGCTGATGGTATATAGTAATTAATTTCACACCAGGAGAGACTTGCGGGAAAAAATAGCAATTAGATCTAAAGGCCAAGAAATAGACGCTGGCACGTCTGTTCATGGCTATCTTTCCCCATGATGATAATGTTTGTCGGGTGTAACCCCATCAGCTACCCTGTGGCGTTTTGACGTAGGTGGTGCGTTGGGAGGCGTAAACTGACTCAATCAAGGTCATATGCCCTGAGAGCTGAAAACTAGGAGCCTGATCCCCTGAATTTCCATGTGATAGGTTTCCTGCCCTGTTGACGGCAAATTCATTCCGTAACATCAAGAAACGTCATTGCCCCTGTCTTGGGATGACTGCATCACCAGCAACAAGCTAACGGAGATACGAATTTCAAGATATCAAATATCTATTAGGCACACGGGGAAAACAAAATCAAGGGCCCCGTTATCAATTCAGGGGGATCCACAGGAGGCTATAAATCCATGCATTTGGAAAGTAGATCAGATGAATTAGATCGACAAACCGGACCCATGGTTTGGTAACAAGAGAGCTAGGAACTGAGAGTTAGCGTGCGTTGGAGAATGAACGGTCGAGGCTAGGGTCTTAACGCCGAAGCTATAACCCTGCAATATGGGCCAGCTCTAACGTGCCGAGGTACTGGTGAGAAGTGATAGAATGATAATCGATTCCCAAGATACCGTCCCACGGAACTTGGGCCGTGAGATCTACCACTAAAAGAGGGGGCTCATCTTTGTATGATGTACGGCATGTCACTGATATCCATGAGTGAAGAAAATTCTTGATAGGTCCGAATCAACCTCGGATCAAAGAACTACAAGTGAATGCCGAAATAAGCCAGCAGCAAAGCATAGGATTAAAG
>JAPERM010000341.1:0-10327 GCA_030411635.1 Fusarium sp. MBC 119 | reverse complement strand
CCACCAATACCCTTGGTTGGAGCGACTCTCCTTGCCTGGCAGGCTTGGCTAAGCTCATCCACACGGGTCGTTGAGCCTAAAGACACAAGAGTCTATCACAGATATGTAAATTCCCTTCTACAATTCCATCCGCTAGTGATATTTCCTACTCACTTTACAATTGTGGCAATGCTGAGAGGCATGAAGTCGAAATTCACAACGCCCTCTAAGCCGAATAGTGGAGACAAGGACTCAGAATCGCGTCCAAGCTGACGGACGAATCGGCGCGGTGTTTTTTCTCTAATTGGCTTGTTGCCGATCACTTGGGTTGGGAAAGCTTATAGTCACACTACCTCGTTCTGATAGTCCCTGTAATCCAGGTCAGCCAATCAAATGACGTCTATAATTCCCTCAAGGATAGTCTGTACAGTAACCAATCGGAACACCATTGATATCCATGCAAAGTGCGTGGGATCATACAAGGTCTGCTTGATAGCCCACGGGCTAATTGTACTTGCCCGTGTCCGCGCCCGTGTCCATATTCACGTCCGTGTCGAGACCAATCTTTATATGACACAAGTATATTGTGCTTATTTTCTTAGCTGCTAAGCCTCCAATGTGTACCTGTTATATACGCATAATATAATAGAGTGAGCGTATGAAGATATAGAGTAGAATATGGTGATTTTATTGATTGAGGACTTGCGACTTCCTCAATCTATGCGGGAGGGGTTGGTTCAATTTCCCCCCTGCTTGCTTGCGTACATCCCCCCTCTGGTTACACCTATAGCTCTATGCTACAACGTAGTATGACGTGGAGGCTGTGCTCTTTTACGACCGGTCCGGCTTCTCACGTCCGTTCTCCCATCCGAAACAGGGCGGGCCTTCGTCATGGTCATGTTCAGCTAGTAAGTCATAGACGTTTTGCGGCGAACTAATGGTCAAGTCCAAAGCCATACAGCTCGTAGTCTGTAGGGATGAAAGATGTCATAAACACCGTCTCAACTTGGTTCTGCAATTATGGTTTGATAAGAAGTAAGCTCGAGTCTAACGACAGTAGTTGGTGGCTTGGAAAGAGCCGGTGGCGCATAGCGCGAAGTAGCACTATAAGCGTGCCTACCATTCTTTATCCCCCACGGTTGATCACGTATACGACCAGGCCCTCAACACAGTTACATCTCGTCAATCATGATATATCAGAACTTTGGAGCGGAGGAGTCAAAATAGCGTAGACGCCACGATATTTACCTTCTTCAACTTTCGTGTAAGTGAGGTTGACGAATTCTAGTGGTGCTTCTTCTTTTCTTTTCCGCTTGACGAAAGGGTCGGGCTGCCAAGCGGAGTATTGTGCATGGTGCAGTATTGCATACGATCTCATTGTTTGTAGGATCTGTAGAAAGTGGTATGTAAGTGACATCAACAACAACGCGTTCATAGAGCAGTGAGCTCGCATTCTTGATACACATTTCAAGCGGGACCCATCATTTCACTCGCAAGATAAGAGATAAAGATAAGAGATAGGTATGCCCTGTTGAAGTGTGAATTAAATAAACATGGGCCATCCATCTATAAAGCTTTTTCGGTGTTAGGTATGGTGTAGATGACGGAATGATGGAGATTACTGCATCTATCAATTTTCTTATGGATGCTTTGCAACCATTATGTTGAAGTATTCAAATAAATCTATGACATGCTTGGAGGAAAGTTGTGGGAAATGTAGATTTCAACATATCCTACTATGGATGCAAAATATGAGACCTTCTATATACACACGATTCACAGAGTAGTCGTAGTAGTGGCTTAAAGCCTTTTAGTAGATCCGAGACGGCACTTTTGCGCCTGACTAATAGCAAAATTCCTGACCGACCAGTTTCTCACTAAGCTTCCACAATCTCTCCGCGTCAATTTTACTGGTTGCCCAGGGATAGACCTCTTCTTCAGCCTGTTCCGCGGTATGGCAGTCAGACACAAAGGCACCATTCTGTCCAACGATGCTTGAATCAAAAGAAGCAAAGACGTGCGTAGACACGCTCTGGTCTGGGTCCTTGAAATGAAGCTCACCCATGCCACAACCCCACTTGTTACCGTAAATGTTATCCATTTCGGTAAGGTCCGCTGCGAAGCTAGCGTAGTCAGAGGCCCCGTGGGCGGAAAGGTTGATGTAACTGGTACCTGGGCAAATAGGGAAGGAAACGAGGCCCTGAGGACCGATTTTCTCAGCCAGAGAGAGCCCCATTAAAGCGTTGCCTGTTTTAGATTGGCCATAAGATAACCATCTCTGACAAAGCTCTCCATCACCAAAGTTGAAATCCGCCCATCGGATATGGCCCACCCGATGTACATTACTAGAAACAGTAACGACACGTGGGGCTTTGGAAGATAGGATTTTCTTCATCAGAAGATTGGTGAAGAGGAAATGGCTGAGGTGGTTCGTCTGAAACTGGCTTTCGAGTCCGTCTTCGGACTTGTTATAGGGAACCGCCATAATTCCTGCATTATTGACCTTTTGGTCAATATGAGGAACGTCATCCCAGGAATTGATGGTGTCGGCAGCCTTTCTGACATCGGCGAATGAGAGAAGGTTCAGCAAGATGATCTTGACCTTGACTTGCGGGTGCGCAGCGTTGAGGTCGGCTTTGACTGCCTCCAATTTCGAAAGCGAGCGCCCCGCCAGAATAAAAAGGTCAGGCTTTGCTTTGACGACCTGTTTGACGTATCTCTCACCGAGTCCCCCAACGGAACCTCCAGTCACGAGAATGGTCTTACCGGCAATGATAGGGGCATACAATTCCACAAGCTCGCTGGCTTTGGTTGTGTGGTCGAAGGTGGGCGACATGATTGATAGATATGCTGGTTGGGCTGTAGTAGTGGTGTTGTGTAGTAAAGTGAATGTGGTTGTTGTTGGAACTTGACGTAATGAATGCTTGGGCAGTTTGAGAGAGTATATATAGTTTTCTACTATGTTATTGCAAAGATTATGAGAGACATGACTCCTGAAGTGTTATCTGATACATATTAGATGTAGCTAAATTGAGTTTCTTGAAAGTCCGCTGAACGTCGTGATTCAAGCTTTCAGCTGGCTTTACTAGCGGACTTCACTAGAAGATATCTGGAAATCTGCTGCAGCTAGGGTAGTAAAATAGCTGTCGGCGGCTTTAAGATATGCTAAACCCCGATACGTGCGTTAGTGTGGGGAAATGTAGTGAAACCGTCCGTGCTCTGCATCATGAAACAGACGACTTGCTTCTCGAGGTTAGCTTAAGCGCACCATTTCTCTCGGGTAACACTTGTGTTAAATCTTGCTTTTGACTCTAATACGGTTCGAACAATGAGCATACAGTAAGTATTAGCTATCTACGAATACTTTTGACTGGAAAGATTGAGGCACTCGGATGTACTAACGAAGCGTCGATTACTCTTTAAGGGGTGTTGCAGCTGTGTAAATACTTCTGCTTCATCATGTTCTTCTGTGTGAAGAAAACAAAGATCCCTTGTTGATAATGAAACCACTCTTTATCTTTTGCGGGTGAATGTTCTGCGTCCCGAGATGTGTTTTTCTTTTTGCTCAGCCTGGGCCACGAGAATCCGTTGCGGAAATCGGGTGTGCGAAGGTGCGTCAACGTCAAACATTATGATCTTTGCGTCTATGCTATCAATGCGGTGGGCGGGCGAGATTTTTGTCTCTGGTATAACTTGTTCAGTTGCTATTATAGGGACTTGAGGACGGTCGGTAGTAGTGAAGACCCTTTTTTTTAGCTCCTTTGGGATACCCACAATCAAATACCGTCCTTGGCGCTCGCAATACGAAAATTGAGTTTGGCGTATTAGACAAGCCCGACATGCGGACTTGTTGCGGAGGTTCAGCCCACCCACTCCATTACACTCCTTTAGAAAGAACGGCTTTCGTCACTATATAAATTTGCTGTATGTTGCTTGCCGGATGCTCTTTCTGGCTGTCTAACACATCTGTATCAACTATCATCTCATAAAAATTCCCTTCTATCTCCACTGAAATACCAGCTACACAAAGAATCTCCCTCCCAACCGTCCTACAATGCCGCCATTTTTCCAGCCGAAGGTACCCACTTTGCCTACAGGCATAAACCTCCAAGGCAAGACAGCTATTGTGACTGGTGCAACAGCAGGCATCGGACTCGAAATCTGTCGCCAGCTTCTTGGCTACAAGTTGTCTACCCTGGTTATGGCTGTGCGAAACCCGAAGAAGGGGGAGACTGTTCGCGAGGCTCTCTTATCTGATCCAACTATCACGTCTGCCGACTACAAACCCACCGTCGAGGTTCTAGAACTTGATATGGAGAATTATGAGAGCGTGACAAACTTCGCGTCGACATTCAAAACCACGTTTGAGGACCTACACCTGCTCATTGCAAATGCGGGGATTGGCACGCTCAATAAGGAACTGTCAAGCTCTCAACATGAGAAGGATTTGCAAGTCAACTATCTTTCCAATGTCGCCCTTACGCTTGCTCTTCTTCCACTTCTCGAAGCCACGGCAACCAAGACCGGGACCCCATCAAAGGTGTCCTGGACCAATAGCCGTCAGTATACTCTGACGTCTCTTGCCGAAAAGCTTCCCCTGAAGGAAGGCAAAGGAGTCATTGATCACATAGATCGTTGTACCGAGGTTGATACTCTCGGACGTTATGCAGACAGTAAGCTTTGCTGCGTTCTATTCCTGCGCGAGCTTACGAAGCACTATGGCCCAGACAAGGTCGTCATCAATAGTTTCTGTCCTGGGTTCGTTGACACAGGCATGACTGATGTGCTACCACTTCATCTGCGGGCTTTCATGAAGGTACTGAAGGTTCTGACCGCTCGAACACCCGAGAAGGCTGGCTGGATCGCTCTCGATGCGGGCGTCGTCGCTGGTTCTAATACACATGGAAAGCTGCTTGGTGACATGGAGATAGAGAAACTGTCCGAATTCGTGGAAAGTGAAAAGGGTGAACACGCGCAAAAACTTCTTTGGAAAGAAACGGTGGATGAGATTGCTGGACTTGTCAATGCTCCTGCGTGGTTTAATTAATAGATTTCCCCTGAGAAGGCAAGGAGGTTAGCTTAAATGTATATAAGAGTGGTATCTATCTTTAACTTAATTATATCATTATACGTCTGAGTATATACGTCATCCATCAGTGGTAGCCTCTACTTATAATGGATGATGACTGGGAGCCGGCCATTCGTCATTGCCTCTGAATCTGGCTTTGCGCACTTGAGACGATAAAGCGAGTAGAGGTTTGGTCATGATACATCGCCTAATAGATTGGAGTACTTGTTGGGTCATGCACCTAGGATACCTTCCACTCACAATGCAAATTAGCCCAGTTGTCACAACAATAGAAGCCCCGAAATGTTTCATCTACTCCTAAGCTAATCTGACCTGGGATACTCCTTCACCCATTCTACCATCTTCTTCACAACCGCATCAATGACTTTTCTTGTGCCCGGATCAGCTCGATTTGTGGTTCAAACATCGTTGCAGTGCCCAGCTTTCGGAATCACCCAAACAGGAGCTTCTTCTGTACTCTTCAAGGGTCCTCCAGGCCGCCACTTGGAGGATACGGTCGCCCCAATCCAAGGGTCGTATTCACCATTCACCCACATCAACCGCTCTGTATTTGTGGCGTTCCAGCCTCCGGTTATCTCATTCACCCTCTTTGCATCGTGTCCGCGTTTCCACCCAAAGGAATATCTATCCACATCCGGGAACTGGCGTTGACACTCTTGATACCTAGAGTCTCTGGTCACCGCGCGTGGAACAAGCCCCGAGTCAGACTCATTGCCCCAAACTTGCCAACACTCGAATCTTTAGGCTTCGATTAGCTCTTGTTCTCTCACGAGCAGACACAACCTCAGTGATCTCAGCAACGGGTGACATCAACTTACGCTTCGTTGCAAATATACCAATACCACAGCGTATTGTCTAGCTCCTCTCTCTTGGTTAATGACTCCGATTCCTTGTTGCTTTTTTATCCACTTCGCTAGACCCCGACGAGCACGGAACAACCCAACACCCTCGGGACCAGGCATTCTGGCATTGCTACCAGGCCATTGGTTCTGTAGAAAAGGTGACAAGTTAGCAATTATAACTTTACCCGACATCAAACCAGCGTACCTCGATGTAATCACACGCTAGGGTAGTGTTTACGTTCACAGAAGTGAGATCTGTATCCTGAAAGCCAGCGAACGTATCCGATATCGCTTCGGCAAAGTCGGCGTCCGTAGTTTCGTTATCGTAACCATACAATTGTTTCATTTGTGCCTTAGCACGCACACTGCCGTGTGACAGGGCTCTATCGACTGACTTGACGATTCTTTTGAAGTCAGCACTGCAATTTCGTGGCAAGGCTTCCTCGATCGTGCTCCAGTATTGTCAAAACGTGGATACTGCTTCCACTACAGCACTAGAACAATGATATGCCCAGAAAGTTCCCGGTGCCAGAGCATTCGTCCAAGCTGCGAGTGCACCAGGATATGAACAGCCTGAGAGAACCCAGGGCGCCTTGTGTGGTTTCGATTTGCCGTGGGGGTCAAACTTCAAGTGGACATTTCTGGCGAAGTAGACGAGATCCTGGATGGACTGATTGAGGTTGAGATGTTGGAGAGTCTCAGTGGTGAAGTTTGTGCCAACTGGAGAACTCTTGCCCCAGTAGCGATGCTCTAAGCTGATGACTGCCCCTTTAGTCTTTTGAGCAAAGAGTCCGATTAACGTGTCGTTTGAAAAGTCAAGGTCCTCCTCGTCGACAGATGCTTCGCCTGGGGCTTCCAAAATGACTGGAGATCCGGGTCCACCGTAATAGTCATCATTCCACCAGAATCGCTGATTGAACGTACCCAAATCGGGATTATTATGATCGATCAACTGCTTGAAAATGCCCCGAGTAGGGACACCGATATACTCTTCGGATGAACTTCTGGTGACCAGCCGTCGCCTAGTCCTGGATTTAACATCGCGAGGACTGGCGCACGATAGATCAACGAACAAAAGCAACTCTATTACTAGAGAAGCTATGGTAGAGAAATGCATGTTCCAGTAAATGGCCCTCTGAACCAGGTGAAACGAATGTGACTTACGTAAAAATGGTTAATAGATGGACTACAACAAAAACTTTCCAGTAAGCAAGAGGATCGCATTATTTATGTTTTATAGAATTCAATCCTTCAACTCTTTAAATAGATTCCAAAGTGCTTTGCTGTGTCCCCGCCATAAGGCCCATGTAAGCTGACTTGGACAATTAGCAAGAGGGCCGTGTTTCTAATGATATGGGTACCTCAAGGCCAAATCTTACACTCTTGAGCAGGCATTGAATCGTCTGGACCCACCTGCGACATTGCTGACAGCCGAGGTTTTCAACCCCATTTTTAGCGAGACAATGAATTTCCAATTACAGATCGATGCAGAAGACTACAACAGTCGCGGCAGAGGCAACTTATCGATCTCTTTATTACTCTTCATCGTGTCGAAGATACTTCTCTGCGGGTACTACTTATGGCATGTTCTTAATATAGTCACCTCTCAAAGCCACTAGTCTGTCCTACTGGCATCCTTCCGCTAAGCCTTCCACTAAAAATACTATCGAGACACTCTAGGAGCGGTGCATGCTGAATTATAAATACCACAGGCCTATAGAACGTAAGCATGTTCCAAAGCCTGGGCTCATCAGCTGCCAAGCGCTCCATGAGATTGCCGACAGGGATCTACATGCAACACAGCCTCGAATACAAGTGGCTCTTCATGTAAATAAGCACCTCAATCGGAAAAGCGTCTATATTTGAAAATCATTAATAGTTGTTTCTGGTGTCTTATTACGTAACGGCGAGGCGGTAACACATGTGCGTTGTGACCTTCAACCATTTTGTTCACCTCGGCAACTGCTCCTAGTCGTTGGTCTAAACTTTCATGGCGGGCTTACACGCTTTGACGACCCTTGGTCATACGAAATCTTTCAGTACGACGAGCGCAGTAGCAGCGTACCAGGAACTTCCCAATATGGATATACCCAGCACGTTCAATCTTGCTAGTTCATTCGATTCCAGATTTGTTCGTGAGAATTGCATTATTCTACTTCATGGGACAGAACCAGATATGAAGTGATATCAATCGTTTATGATATGCGGTGTTACTGAACCCTGATCTAACATTGACGTCGGAACCAGCGTGACAGAACTCCGAGGTCACGCGGATGTGGTCCAAAAACACATCGTGGTGGTGTTCCCATATTATAACCACCTCGCTGACATTTTTAGCCTCTTGAGCCAAACTTGGAGGGGGAATAGTCTACTATGACATGACTTCTAACGAGACAAGCCAGGGGCAACACGATACTTTACTTGTCAGGTTCAACAAACAAAGGCTACAATTTGTGATGAAACAGATGTTTTGGCTTAAAGTGATACCTCAGGGGAATAACGTCGTTATCGGCGTATCTTCCACATATTGTACAGTATATGTACTTGATTCTTGTTCTCGGCCCATGGAAGGTTCAAATCGGCACCACGCTTGAGAAGGCACGTAGATATCTCGACGCCACGCTCTCACATTGACTTCATTATCGATGTGCCCCTTTGCTGAGGGACGAATTCTAATCATAGCATTCCCTAGGGGTACTTTCAATAATGGAAACGCCAGTGTTAGAAAGGTACACTAACTATGCAGAAGAGCTTCTGCACTGCTGAGGCTGGTGAACGGCGCGCGCTCTCTGATTTGATGGATTGCGAAATGCATCCTGTTAGGTAGAAAACCATCCAATACGACCTCGAGTACATCTTGACATCATGTCGCAGCTGCTGCATGATTGCCTTGATGGCTTCGCCACGACCGCCAGAGAATATATTTGAAATTTGCATTCGATCAAAAATCACTTATCGCGCTTTCTATGTTGTAATGTGCTGTAACCCTCAAAGAGATAAGCTTGAATAGCTGTAAAGAACACGTTTTTCCATGATCCAAGAATGATAACCCTTGCTTACACGACTCCCTAATATCAAGAATTTCCAGTTCCATTCGGTTGAATCTCCTTGCAGATCTCCTTGCGAAGCTTTGCATCTCTCTCATAAACTCCCTGCTCCGTCTCTGGCGAACACAAATGCTCTGGGTTAACCAAGGGGGCATATTTCATCCACCAGTCTTCCAATTTCTTCAATCCACCAGGGTGAGGGACTGTTTTGCCATCCTTGATGAGTTCAATAGATTGCCAGTTCCAGAAAAAGTTATGCGGATCCCACTTAGTCTTGATCTCCTGCAGTCTTCGATAGTTGTCGCCGTAATACGCCTGCTGCCAGTCTTTGGCGGTCACGTCGATGTAGTTAATGTAAGCGGCTTTCTGATCGATTGCGTGAGGCAGAAGCTCGTCTTGACGCTTCTTGATGAAATCCAGGACTTTTCTGGTCTTGTTTGGACAAGTCCACTGCATCTTGATATTAGAGACATAGTGACCCTGGCGCCAGGGGAACGGTGTCGCATCCGAAGCAATGTTTTCCGTCGTACCAGCGATATTCTCGGTCGCACCGCCGATGTGGTCCCAAAGTACATGACACTTGGGACTATTGGGCAAGTTATCATCGGTAATACCAACCACCTTTGTCGCCTGCTCAACAATGTCGGAAATCTTGGAAGTGAGTTCTGGAGTGATGGCACCTTCTGCGAAAATGAAAGACGCATGATGATGAAAGACTTCGCTCTTGGGATCCCAACCCTCGGACTTGTGCACCCAACCAGTCCATTCCATCTCTTCAAGGATGTTGACGGAGGGATTGAAAGCTAGTAAATTCTTCAAAGCCTCCTGTGCCCTGTTCATGGCGCCGTTGTAAATGACCGTCATGCCGCCGGTGAGCTGCTTCTGTTTGGTATGGGACCACAGAGCATCAATGGTTAGCTCATCCGGGCATTTGGTCGTGTTGAAAACGTTCATCATCTTTTCAAAATCTTCCTTCTGTTGAGGAAGATTCCAGAGCAGTTGACCACAGACCACACATCCTTGTTCATCTCGGAGCTTATGCATCCTACTGGTCATGCTGACTGTAACACCAAAGTTGCCACCGCCACCGCAGGCCACAGCCCAGAACAATTCTCGCTTTTCTGGATCTTTGTCTTCTCTAGAAACTGTGACGACGGTACCGTCCCACGTGACAATGGTCATCTCAAGGAGGTTATCACATCCCAGGCCATAGCTTCGCGAGAAAGGGCTGAGTCCGGCGCCAAGGGTGAAACCACTAACTCCAACCCAGGGACACTGGCCACCAATGACGATGTTGCGCTTGTCTTCAAGATACTTGTAGTAAACATCTTTCCAGACAAGGCCAGCATCCATGTGGATAAGCATCTTGT
>JAPERM010000335.1:0-13544 GCA_030411635.1 Fusarium sp. MBC 119 | reverse complement strand
ATACCCTGGATGTTGTCTCGCAAAATCTTTCGGTGACGCTTGGCACCACCCTTGCCGAGGCCCTTGCCGCCCTTTCCGCCTGGAGAGAAGTTAGCAACCATTGTGAGGCTGATGGAGATGCATGCATCTCATCAACGCGCCAACACGGTCATCGACGACAACCATGCATCAACACGCGATTAGGCATGAAAAGAACAGAAAGTACTTACGTCCAGTCATGTTGATAGATGGAAGTGATAAAGCTTTGATGAAAGGAGATGAATGTGGCGCGTTATCGCGATGTTGTAGATGACGTGGTTTGCAGAACGCGTTGTGTGTAGAAGCGGAGAGTGGAAAGGGAAAAAGAAGGCTGCGGGGTGGGCGAGAGAAGGAGAAATAAATACGTGCAGGCAATCAGTAAAAAACAACAATTGCAGGCGCCAAAAATCGCTGCTAAAATGCGGGCGGGATCAGTAAAAAATGGGCACCAAATGTGCTGGCGCAGCTATGTGGTCAACAGCGCTTTCCCCTTTTCGGACGCGCGGTGAGCCATCTGGTGTTCGATTTTTTTCATTGGCTGATTTTCTCAGATCACTCCCGTCCCACCAGCTGCAACCAAATGGATGGCGGGGTGGATCAAGCTTTTGGGTTGGTCGTTTGCATGTCAGGTACGATTGATTTGTCTCACACAAAGAACTTTGAGTTGTTTGATTCGTGATAGCATCTGGTTGGAGACTCATCATCTGATATACCAGTCTGCAGCTCTCATAAGCGTATCTTGAAGTTAAACTACGCTTTGTGATGTTGGAAAGTAAGATAAGGTCACTGTTGCACCTCATGGCTTAGGCAGGTGGTAGACATCCGTAGTATGAGGCATATCAACACTTCGGGTCACTGCATGAACAAAGGTAATTACAACGTAGCGTTAGAGTAACATAACTTCAATGCTTGTCATTGCTTCATCTCTGTTTTGAGAGTCTACCAGACTTAAGTGGCAAGCTTTTCATCTAGCTAACGCGTCGCAACCTGATTCTTCTCTCATAACTCGACGCGTTCCAGAATCACGCGAAGGGACATCATCAGGAATATGAGAGACTCGTCAATTCATAGGCTTTCAAGGCCTCAACCTTTTACTCTGACTATCAGGGTATCCATCCACCAACTCGTCGCGCATAAAACCAGTTCTCGAATCCGCGTAATGTACAGGTACTACAACGCATGGATGCTCGGCTACATATACACAAAAGCGAAGCCGCTTCTTCCATTTGCTTGCGAGAGTCCAGGCCATTCAAGCAGCCTGGTCATACCGGAAAACGCCAATGCCATGCCCATGCACTCGTATCAAAGTCAAAAGTAGCGCCGCCTTCCGGCCCCCGTTCCATATAATCGACCTTTGAACCTCGATCGAAACAGCTCAGCCCTTCGCCGTCAACCACTGGCTCATCTCGTGTCCTCCATCACCACATGCCATATACTTCATTATGCTGTTCATCTCAAAATCAAGGCTACTAAACGCAAGTGCAGACTCGTTAAAATTGCAATGCTCATCACATCATCACATCATCGAGTCGTCCATCTCCACGTCGTCCTCGAAACTCTCAATGGCTTCTTTGATCTGTTGGCTTGCCTATGCCATGATTAGTATTCATTGCGTCTAGTTCTTGGAGGTTCAATGCGAGTTTGGCTTACCTTGGGGTCCAGGGCAAGGGCAATAGTAAAGTGCTTCACTGAGTGTTGCTTTTCGCCCATGCTTCTATACAGTTTGCCGAGGAGGAAGTGAACTGTCGCCTCATCTGGCGCCAAATCCTTCAATATCATCAACTCCCTTTGCGCTGCTTCTAGTTGTCCTACAGCAAGCAGTGCTCTGGCCTTCTTGTATCGAGTTTGGGCTGCACGAGGTGCGAGCTCTACTGCTTTGCTGTACGCTTGCAGGGCAGGCATTATCTGCTTCTGCTTCTCCAGCACTGTCCCGATGCAAGTGATCAGGACCGCGTTATTGGGGTTGATGCTTTGAGCCGCATGGAAGTGCGTGTACGCCTTATCGTAAGCACCGAGGCGTTCCTGGACCCTTCCGATACCGTAGTAGGCATTGTAATGGCGTCGATCCGCTGAAATCGCCTGTCGGTACGCCGTGAGCGCCTTGTCATACTCTTCATTGGTGACATGTTCGTGTCCTTGCAGAGTGAAAGCATATGCAAACTTAGGGTCCAATTGGGTTGCTCGCTTGAAACACTTTAGAGCTTGTTCGTGGTCGCGTGCTAATGACCAAGCATTCCCCAGCGCGCACCACGCTTGCGGTGAAAGCCAGGCTGAGTCTACAAGCTCATGTGCTAGGAAAGAAAGATCTGTTTCCCGCCTTAGATGCCACAGGATAGTGGAATACACCTCCATATCCTCGAGTCGCGACGGTGCTTGCACTCTCATCTTTCGGAAGAACTTCTCCGCCTCGACGTATGAAGCCTGCTCGTAATGTGCCCGACCCATCTGCGCGAGCACCCAGGGTGTATTCTGATGAGATATGGGAAGCGACTGGAAGTATTGAAGGCTCTCGGCACACTGGAACTGAGACAAAGAGTAGTATCCGTTTGCGAGCTTCTTCGTAAGGTCCAGGATCCACTTAAGTCCTTCCTCGAGTCGTTGAGCATCCAGTTCCGATGTCTTGTGCACGGGATGAGGAGGAGGAGCTTCCTTAGCCCTTGGTACCTCCCCGTGATCTACATCTGCGTGGGCGTCTTCGAGAGGTTTGCGGTTACCACTGACCACACGGCCGACACTAGAGCCGCTGGATCCTGGTCGAACAATTCGAGAAATTGGGGGTCTAGCCTTCTTCAACTCCCGGCCAGCCGAAGCTCCTATTGTGGCCGCGCCTGAGTTTGCTTTGGATGATGGTCTAAACATGTTGAGTCTTGCACTACGTCGAGTCGTCGTTGGTTCGTCTGCACGCTGCGCTGGGTGCCCCGATACGGTTCGCTTTCTCTCTGCTGCTGGTATGGACGATCGTAACGATCCTGAAGGTGCGGCGTTGGATGCATCAGTCATCACATTTTCTGATGGCTGCTCTTGTTGCCCTTTATCTTGCGCCCTTGTGCGTCGCGATCCTATGCGATAGTTCATTCGTGGAGGTGCCTCATGGCCCTGGTCAACAGCCTGGGCATTTCGGGTCCTTCGAGGCGGTGCCTGAGGAGGCTCGTGGGAGTGACCAAGACGGGATGATGTTGTAACTGATGATACCGGGGCTGGAGGAGTCTCCATGCCATCGAAGCCAGAGCTGCTGTTAGTTGATGTCGCATAGCGCATCCGTCCCTCTTGGATCCTCTGCATGAAGTCGCTCTTATCACCCTCCTGGCCAGAGTCGCCATTAGTCAGCTCATGAATGGTAGGTGAATGGCTTGAATTGAACGGATCGCTTCCAGCATCTGTTGTAACACTTCGTTGCGACTTCTTCGTAGGGACCTCCGGAACGATTGGTACCGATCCTTCTCTTGATATTGAGGGACTTGGTTCAACATCGAAGCTGTGGATAAGTGTATCGTTGGCCTTGAAAATATTAGGTACGCGAACTGTAACGCCCAGGTCACAGAGTGCTGCGAATGCGTCCCACATGAAAGGGTTGAGCTGAAGGGCCTCTTCGAAACAGCCGACGGCCTTCTTCTTATCGTCATAGCCGCGATGCAGCCTTCCCAGGAGACATAGTACTGCTGGCGCATCTGGGAGAGCGGTTCGAGTCGTTGCGCTATGCTTCCCTAAGCTACTTTTTGATGCCCAGAGACTCCGGGACTTTTCCAAGGCAGAGATGCCGTCCTTGTATCGCTCGAGAGCCAAGCAAGCTTGGGCAAATACCCAGGCACAGCCCAAGTGCACGCCGCGATAGCCTATAGGCTTACTAACATCGTAGGCGGAGCGAAAGTCACTGAGACGCAAGTGACAAAGCGCATAGAGGTATGTGGACTCGCTGGACCTAGGGTCCTGTGCTGTCAATCGTTCGGCGAAGAAGAGGGCATTGTCGTATGAGGCGTTATCAAGATGATAGTGTATCACTTGTTTTAGGAGACCACTGATGGCCTTCGGAGTGGGCGCCATGCTGGATGTTGCTGTCCAGCGACAAGGCTTGAGGAGGTTGGGAGGGTTTGAAGGTGATGGCGCTGACGGAGTTGCCTAACAACGTGTTCTGGCCATGAGATGGTCTATGGATAAAATCGAAATAAGGGTTTCAATAGTGATTGACCCGACAGTTCGCGACCGAGAGAATGGTCTCTCTTTGCCCAAGCAGTTGTTTGTTGTCGTTCTAGGCCGTTCGCGTGGGTGGCGGGGACAGCCAAGTCGAAAGAAAACAAAGGCCGTGGGTCGGTCGCTGGCCGGTCGCAGTCAATGTCGACGTCGCCAGAGGAATTAATGATTAATAAAACAATGAATAGCGTCAGGACGCGAGTGAATTCTTTCGACTAGAGGTAACGTCTCTATGTTGCAGCCTAGGAAAGGAGCAAGAGGTCGTCCAAAGGAAGTCGTCAAAGTCAAGTGTCGACGGCTCGTCAACGTTTCGTGAACGGGAACGGTGGGTCCTGAGCGAGCGAGCGAGCGAGCGACAATGTTGATGCAGATGAGACTGAAGGAAACCTCAAAAAAAGTATAGAAGGGATGAAGAAAAAGAAGAATTTTCCCTGCTACCAGCTAATACGACTTCGATATGAGTTGCACATGGTATGAATTGCGAACTCGGCCGGAGCTTCAAGAGATGCGGTAAGGTAATGGAAGGTGCAGTGAACGTTAGTTAATGAACGTGGTTGCGTGAAACAGGCTTGCCTGGGTGAATGTTTGGTGGTGACGGGCTGGCAAGCGCGCGGTACCTGCCTGCTGAAGTGACTGGACTGTTCTGATTGGTCGAGGGTTGCGCCTAGCAACCAGCCACCAGGTATATGTACTTGGGGGCATACGTGTTTCGCGCCCAATATTGGGATCAAGTCAAGTATCCGGAACTATCTGTCTTAAACCTTCCAGCCACTCAGATTCGTTAGTTTGTACCCGTACCTGCAGGCTAGATGTTCCGCTCATATGCAATCAATTCCACTAGGTACGGTGTATGAAGGTCAGGAAAGTTACGGCTAAGAATCATTAAATCCAATAATTCCCAGGTGCTTTTTCTCGAGCTGTCAATAGTCCCCAGGTATTGGGTCTGGTGAGAAAAGGGGAACCCCGTAATACACTCCCCATCGGTGGGTTACAATTACGCTACGATCTCGTTCTGTGTAAGTCAGTTTGCAAAAATGACACAAAAATGTTAGATGGTCCTAGTTTTGAATGGCAGAACACGAGGTTCCCAGGGATTCATTAATCATAACTGAGTATCCTATATCCGCCATTCTTGCTGTGAGCAAGATCATGACGTTCCCATCATTCCCTTCCTTCACAATGCCAGGACGAGACCAAGCTTTTTTACCACTGGCTAGGAGCGTGTCCACATTTAAGCAGCAATGGTGACCTCAACCTCAACACCAGCCTCGACTGCAAAACAATTAGACACTGCATGACTGTCTCGATAGAACGGGGTCCCTTACTGTTGACGATGACGGACTTGACAACCTCAGTAGGGGCGTGGAGGTCGATCAGGCGCTTGTGAACGCGGAGCTCAAAGGAGTCCCAGGTCTTAGAACCCTCACCGCAAGGGGTCTTACGGGTGGTGATCTTGAGGTTCTTGGTGGGAAGACGGACGGGGCCCTTGACGGTGAGGCCCTTGCTGCGGGCACGCTCAATGAGCTCAGTGCTGACCTTCTCAAGAGACTGGACCTTTCGGCTGGTCAGGGTGATTCGGATGCGGTGGCTCTTCTAATGGAGGGGTTAGCATTGTGGCCAGTTGATCGCTATCGCAGGTTCAATATCGACGTACGGGAGCGTCACCGACGTCCTTCTCGTTCTTCTGGTGAGACATTGTGAATGGCTGTCAAGACTCGGCAAAGGTGACTGCAACGGTAACGTGATGACGGCCTAGGAGGGATGAGGGATTGATTCCTTTTGAGGTAGAAGAGTTGTCGATTTTGCACCAAGATTTGCAAAAATGTGTGCGCTTATCGCTTATCGCACATCCCCCCACCATTGAACACGTGACTGGTGAGGACTCCCACTTCAGTTGTAAAGAACCTTGAAGGTCAGTAATGAATTCGCCTTACACCGAAAGCTAGATAGTACCTAATATCAAACATGTCAGCTGTTTTATACTGATACCATTACTTGCATGGACAGTCTTTCGTACATTATATCTCTTGGCTGTAGTGACTTTATCCTAGGTCGACTAACAACTGACCACCAGCCCGAGGCGGAAAGTGGAGGTGCCTATCAGATTACTGCAATTGCAAGCGATACCCTGCCATCAGCGGCCAGTTTCGTCATTCCACTTCTTCAAGTCAACACTCAAGCTACAATTCAGCTTCATCTGCAACTATCGCACATTACACAACCGAATATATAACCACACATACCTACTCTTATCACTCAACCACAATGGCCCAGAAAGCGAAAAAGGACCGCGCCAAATCCAACGCCGCGGCGCTCAACAACCTCCACATCGGCTCTCTTGTCGTCAACGCCCTCTTCCTTGTCTCCCACTTCCTCTTCCGTGCTCGCTCCCTCTGGCTATACGGTCTTCTCTCTGCACCTGCCCTCATCTGCGAGTATGTCCTCGAAGTCTCCGGTCGACCCAAGTACGACCCGTCCACTCGCGCGCTGCGCACCGCTGGTGAGGATCTGTCCTCTCCTGGCCTGACCGAGTACATGTTCGACGTCATCTGGATCACCTGGGCATCAGTGATTTTTGTTATTCTCTTTGGCAATAAGGCATGGTTCCTGTGGCTCGTCCTCCCGGCTTATGGCGTGTACTTGGGAAGTGGATTGCTCGGAATGGGAAAGCAGAAGATGGCCGAGTTCCAGGGCGCCGGCGATAGTGCTGGTGCAGCTCCCCAAGGCAATCGCAAGGCGCGCCGGGCTGCTTAAATGAATCAATTGTTCTATGGGCTCTATCTATCTCGATGTTTTGGGTTTGGCTGTGTCTTAGTGCTCTAGTTCGGACGCTTTCCCGTCCATCGCTCAAGGGTATCATCGTCCACATTGCGTACCAGGACGTGAATGTGCTCTAAAGCGCGAACGCTTTGAAGAGCCACCCAATTTTTGAACCACAGTACTCGACTCTCTCCGTCTAGCCCCAGGGTATCAACAAATGTCTTTTTGACGAAGGATTGAACCAGCGCTTTACTCTCCGGGGTCATGTCACCAGTCTCAGGGTCCGTAGGGATGGTCGTCCGCAACCATACGACAATGTGTCGAATATCCGGGTCCAAACCATAAGGCCAGTCGTTGATCAAGACGTGGTAGTCTGAGGGGTCCTCGAATGGGGTAGTAGACTTAGGTGTGAATGGCGGATTGCCCCATTCCTTAGGCAGGCGATTGGCGAGAAGGTAATTTGTCATGGAGCCATACTCTGCTTTTGTTTCGGCAGTCCATGCCATATACCGGCGAAGGTCAGAGGGCTTGCGCTTCAGTACAGATAGGTTGTTCGTCTCTGCCTGTCGTTAGTGAACTGGGCTCAAATTAGAGCATAAATATTGTCCACGTACCAATAATTTCCTTCAACTCTTGCCAATCATGCTTGTGAAACTCTTCGTCTGTTTGTGAAAGAACCCACTTGTCGACGTCAGTGAGTGGGAAGGGCGCCTCATCCGGCAGCTTTTCGCCCATTTTGTTGAAGTGAGATGTGAGTGTAAATGGTCTGAGAGATCTCCCAGCCCGAGTGAGACGGGGAACAAGTGCCTTTGGCTTAGGTTGTGTGTTTATAGCTTATACAGCTGTTAGGAAAACCCGAGACGGTTTGCAAGGGAAGTCTTTTGAAGCTCACAGGTTCGTCCAGCCATCATCCGGTTGCTCATGCGGTGAGAGCTTGTCCCCAACCAGCTTATGTCAGCTGCGGCGCGACAGCGAGCCATTGTCTTCTACATGAGAAAGTGAGCATCAACCTATGTTACTATTCTCGTCTATGTATGTCTTAATAAATTCAAGGGTGTCGTTTCGAGATTCAGCCTCAAATTAAGGCCGTCACATGTCAAAAGGGCGGTTTCTTATCAACCGTTAGAGTTGGGCGTGCCCAGAGTGTCCAAGCGGTTGCGCCCACCAGCCCCTACAGCCCCTCCATCATCGATTTCACTTCTTCTTCAACGCGTCAGGGACCCCTAAGATCTGATTGAATCTGTGCCAATTGCGTCGCTAACATCTTTCTATCGTCCTCGATAAATTCTTGTTCGCTTGCTGTTATCAAGACATTCGTTCTAAGGCTCACTCGCAAAAAGTCATCCGTTATTCACTCTTACTACTCATGAACCACTACTCTCAACAAGAAAAGTTCCCTCATCATGATTCTCGGTCCTATAAGCCTCATTGATTGCGGTGTCTTTCTCATATTTCTGGCACCACAGCTCATATGGCACGCTGGCTTCTTTCTAACCCTCTTCACAGCCATCAAGGCTCTGCCATTTCTATGTTGGTTGTCCCTCATATAATATCCACTCATTAACTCACATCACATAGTGCTCCAACTTCCGTATGACTTCGTCACTGATCGTTATCTCACTCATCCCAGTCGTCAGCTTCCATTCACGCAAACCGCAACGGTGTTTGAGGATTGCGTGATACGCTGCGTGCGATATGCCTTTGCCAATATACCCGCTAAGGTTGGAAGAGTATTCTTTGGCAAATATGTTGCCCTGCCTTTCACCCGATGGCGCATGCTTCGGCATGGCTACATTAGATCTCCAGTTCATCATCGGGAATACACCATAGGAAGAGTGGGGATCCTGTCCAAGGTGTTTGGAGGGCTTGGCTAACAGAGACCAGGGAGATGTCCAAACTCGAGGTACTTGGATCATGCACCAACCAGAGCATCCTCCGGATTTTGTCCTTTATTATGCACATGGTACGCTACGAAAGACTTGCAAATCATCTCTGCTCGCTACTGACTGGTAAAGGTGGCGGGTTCTTAATGGGGTCGAGTTACTTTTACCTTGAGTTCCTCATGGCCTGGCATCACCTCCTTGTCGAGGCTGGATTCAAGAATCCTGCGATATTCGCACTTGAGTACACGCTGGTACCTGATCAGGTCTACCCGAGACAGGTTCTAGAAGCACT
Source organism: Fusarium sp. MBC 119 (assembly GCA_030411635.1). NCBI lineage: Eukaryota > Fungi > Ascomycota > Sordariomycetes > Hypocreales > Nectriaceae > Fusarium > Fusarium sp. MBC 119. The sequence continues at coordinate 4,403 of JAPERM010000335.1, read as the reverse complement.
GGAAGGTTATAAGCACGTTCTCGAAGTTGTTAAAGACGCATCCAAGGTCTGCGTTTCTGGGGACTCGGCTGGTGGCTCGTTGATCCTTAGCTTGCTGCTCGAACTGGGCGCACAGGCTGGTAATCAGGATAAGAAGGGTGTCAAAGTCGAAGTGCGCGGTGGTCTTGCGGGTGCCGATCCACCACAGCTGCCTTTGCCACGAATGGCTACACTTATTTCGCCATGGATAACGCTCATGTCGAACTTACACTACAGCTCGAAAAGTGATTTCTTGGACAAACGCACCTTGTGGAAGTATGCACATGAGTACGCAGGTGAGAACATGATTCAACAACAGCCAGCTTCCCCTGGAAACTGTGTCGACGAAAAACTTTGGAAAGCAGCTAGCCCCGAGCGAGGATACTTTATCATATTTGGAGAGGAAGAGGTTTTTGCACCAGATGTTGAAGACTTTCTTAAACGGCAAGCCAAGATTGGTATCCAGGTCGAAGGACAGAAGTTTGACGGAGGAATCCACGCGTGGCCTGTAGCGTCTTTGTTTCTGTCAAGTACAGAGGAGAAGCGATTGCAGGGACTTCGAACTGCTGTCAAGGAGATTAGAAGGCGAATGCTTGAATGGGGCACGTTGAATGGGGATAAAGTATAATAATCAGATTAGATCAAGTAAATTTTCATAGACAGGCCTGAAGCTGGTGAATCAGGAACCATAGGATAGAACTCGGCTTCGTCCTCACCAGGCCCGCTCAGGGATAAAAGCTCAACTTGTATCATCACAAGGCTGGAGGGGTAAAGAGCAGGTGATGTATGAAGAAAACAGTGAAACTTGCCTGATAAAGACATAGATATCTCAGCCTGCAGCTGTTCAAACGGCGACGTGTCAATAAGCTGCAAAGTCAGTCGACTCAAGTAGGTAGCAGGACGACCACACTACACGGTAATTTTGATCCGGATAGATGCAGTGCTGGGAGCCTGAAGCAGCAGCTTAGGGCTGCAATAAGGCATCCAAGTCATGCCAGTTACTCCGTAGACGCGCGCCATTTGACATCTGAATCAGCGCTGCATGCTTCAACGGGTAGTCGCTGGCGAACGAGGAATGGGATATGCGGACTACTCCACCAGCACGCAGGCACATTGTGCGGCTGATACCAGGCAGTCTTTCGAACCATGTTTATGTCTGAGGCTGAAGGTAAGTCCATGTTTAATAAGTTAGTTGAGAGAGCAAGTTGTTGATATCAAGTCTGACGTCGTGTCGGAAAGCTTGAATATAAGGACAGTGAGTAAAGGATGCACAGAACGCGTCTAAAAGGATAGTATCGTTGATAGCCTGAACACGTAAAGTGTAAATGAAGCTCAGTCACGGTGTGGGGCGCACGTGGGGAGCACGTACCGTGCATGCCCCAGCTCGTTCCTGCCCTCCGGGTCCCCTAAAGTGCTCCGACTACTGTAACTGGGCGCCTGCGGGTAGGTACCTTGGAAGGAAGGTTCCCCTTGGACGGTTCCTGGAGCCTGGGGATCAGCTTGAGACGACGCCGTCTCTGATTTGGTTTGGGCGTCAAGTCACAAGTGTGAGGGAGGGTGCGCCTCCCGGAGAAGGAGCCCCCGCGTCGTGCATATAAACGGCCGGCATTCCCTCGTTTTCCCCGCCACTTGCCGCTTTGTCGAATTGCGAGTGCCGACTGCTGACGCTGACGCCTTTCGTGAAAGCTGGAGCGATTCATGACCACAGCCTCACCGAAAGCTTAGCACCTTGTTACTTTACTTTGTTGTCTCCACTTCTGAGCTACCTCTACCTCTCACTTATACGCATCTTCGCATACATCTTTGCACAAATTCACCAACACAATCAACTAAATACTTTGTGATTTAGCTGACCAAGATCTATAATCAATTCACCGTCGAGTCATTCATCTACCGGAGCTAGTAGTGAATATCTCACTTCTATTTCGGGGCCACCAACCAATCCAGCTCACTCAACTTATCAGGCTTGAGTTCTCGCAACTCAATTGAGGCTCAACATTGTCTGCCTGCTCGGCTTACACGCGCTTTACCACCTTCCAAACTTCGCCTTACCCGTGTGCAACCGCCATTGGCGGTGGATTTGGATGGTCGGAGTCGAATCGCCGCCATCTCATTGACAAGGTATCGTCTTACATAGGCGGTAACCTGTCCTTCTCACTGCAATCAACCGCTTTGCGATTGTTCAAAACATAGTAGTAAGTGGTTTAGTCCTTTTTACTTCCGTCTTATAGAAGTCACTGTTTTTTACTTCTGTGGTGCATACACTTCGATACCTCTGCATGGTCTTATGCGGACATGGGATGCTGCGTACGTCGTGCTCCACCGTCACGTCAATCAAACCGCATCGTCATTCCCAGCCCCAGCACGGGACGGGAGCTCGAGCTTGCTGGTTCGTGAGCTAAACTCCTTATTCCCCCCTGTCCCTTTGCGCACGGTTCTTATTAGCACCCGATCAGCTGCAGATGCCTTGCTGGCAGATCCGTCTTGTCAGTTTGAGTTGTTTGGTATAATAGCACAAGGTTTCGTTCAGTTGTCGCTTTATTCCTTGATTACTATAGCAGACATTTCTATACTTGAATGTTCACGTACCTTGGGCTAATCTACCAAATCAGCACAGCAGCCTGTACAAAGATTCAACTCGGCGCATAAGACAAGTCATTGACTGTTCACTTCTTGTCTTCGATTAGCCGCGACTTTGTATGATTGTCATTTCTTTGTGTTTGAGTTAGATTGGACGTATTAACTTCCCGGTCGTCTCAAACGTTCAGTCAAAGGCACATACCAAACACAGCAAATCACCCACGTACATACATACATACCGCGCTTTCAGCTATTCCGTGACGCACACGACCGTCCTTCAGGCTATTCTCGCATCACCCCGCTGTTCTTTCGTCCGTGTCGCCAAGCATCAGTCCACTACTAGGTACTATCAAAGACGACCAGCTCGCGTTTGCAAAGAGGATCCATTCGCTCGCTGTTGGACTTTAATAGCTCCCACCCCGGCCGCTTCGGCGCGCATGCCCCACCTTAATATTTTAATCACTACCTTACGCGACAAAAGCCCCAGACGAAAAAAAAATTTATTATGTCGGCCGACGACAACTATGCCCCAAAGTCTCCGGACCTCTCTTCTTTTTATTCAGGTGGCCCCACTCAGGAAGAACTCCATCATCCACAGCCCGACAGTCACTTTAGCCCAGGATACGAATATAAAGTAGAGTCCCCAACCTACGGCAGATCTGCTTCTTTTTCTTCCTACGTCCCCCCTTCTCTTCACTTTGACAACACCAACCACGGTACTACCGATTCTGCATACCATCAACAGATCGGTTACCAGCAACGTTCCGCGCAACCGAGATCTGCAAGGCCGGAATATCAGCCTTACCCGTCGCGGCACTCCTCTATTCAGGATCATTACGTCCACTCTACACCAGAGCAACGAATACTTTCAAATAACGGCTACGAGGGCACTTTCACCTCTGCAACGCCAGATCAGCAACATCAATCCCTAACGCATCCCGTGTCGTACGGCCAAGCTTATCCCGAACAACCTCAGCGCACCAACGCGACTGCGTACGATCCATCCTACGCACCGTTGACAGGAACCGGTGCCCCAGAACACACTTCCACATTTGGCGTTACGCCTTTTGACACGAGTATGCCTCCACGCAAGGCTGCGCCGCCTCCGGCGCCCGCTATCGACCCATCTCCAGTCCGAACCAAATTCCCAACTGCCAGAATCAAGCGTATTATGCAAGCTGATGAGGAAGTTGGCAAGGTTGCGCAGCAGACCCCCATTGCCGTGGGCAAGGCCCTCGAACTTTTCATGATCCAACTTGTGACAAAGAGTGCCGACGTAGCCAGGGAAAAGGGTTCCAAAAGAGTCACTGCACCAATGCTTAAGCAGGTGGTTGAGACCGACGAACAGTGGGATTTTCTACGCGACATAGTCAGTCGCGTCGAGAACGAGAAGGAGGGGAGCAGGTCCAAAGCCAAACAGGAGAGTTCGAGCGACGAGGAGATCGAAGAACCCAAAAAGAGGACACGCGGTGGCAGGAAGAAGAAGGCAACATAACGCGCTTAGTTGTTGGTTCTACGAGGAGATGTCACCGTGGAGTCTTGTTGGATTTTGGAATGCGTCATGAGGGATAACGATCAAGTGGCCGGCGTTCAGGAGGACTCGCATCGAGCCGGTGTTTGGCGCTATGGAAGACAGTTCGTCTCGTGGCTTTTGGCATATTGTTTGTAGCGTTCGCGCGCATCGTCGCGCTGACGGGGTATGGGTATGATTGTTTGCTGGTGCTTCGTAGCATCGTATCGACTTCGAGTACATATGTACATACATACTTCATGAAATTAAATAGAGGGACGACGACTCACCCTGT
>JAPERM010000330.1:0-33309 GCA_030411635.1 Fusarium sp. MBC 119 | reverse complement strand
GTTATTAATCTAAAATAAATATAGTAATCAATAGTCTCTCATAGTATTCTAACTCAGAGATTAGTTATAAGCTCAAAAAGGAGATCTATCTCAGTATAAGGTCAGATTAGTCATAACCTCTAAGTATCCCACGAGGCGAGGGGCTAGGTGTTCAAGATCAGTCTAGAAATGGAAAAACTCTGTAAGACTTACTTGATTATATTGCGGTGCATTAAAACTTCGCACGAGGTCCCAGCCAGCTATCAGAATAACAGATATAGCAATGGAAGATAGGTTACCAGAATAACACAACTGAGGTATGAGACTTTTTCTACTCTGCTCCTGAGTAAACAGATATCCTTGAGTCTCCAGAGAGCTTAGTGCACCCAGTAAAGTCCTGCTATGCTATTTCCGCAGTCGTCAGTTCACCGCAGCGCATTTATGGTCCACGTCTGTGTCTTTCTGAAGCTCCTTTCATTCAAAACGATGCTTTTTATATGCCACTATATCAATCCGCCTGATGAGTATCCAGCAAGGTCCCCGTTTGATTCTCACTCAGGCAGTGACAGAGTGCCCTCTGTCACTGGGACCGCCTGACCAGCAAGGAAGATATGTGCTACACCAGTACCCTGGTCATTCAAAATGACGTCCACCTTGATACTGCTATCCCTGCCAATTTCCCTCCCTTGCTCGATGAGAAACCTAAACTTTGCTCCAGGTCCACCTTGCTGTAGCGCAAGATAAGCACACAATGCACTTGAGCCACTGCCACATGCTGGATCTTCGAGATTGATCGCAATCATGCGAACTCGCAATCTTTGCACCATGATATCATCTTCTGTATACGGGCTTGACTTGATGTAGTACATGGTCCCGGTAAATGAGGGAGACCAGCCGTCGTCCAGTTTGGTAGCCTGGCTGGGTCCCGATTTCAAGCTCATGAACATCTCGGGGTAACTGGAAAAGTCGACCAGTGTATAGGTAACTCCCTTGATGATGGACACCGCTGGAAAGCCAGACTGCATTGTTGATGAGTGACTTTCCAAACCCGGTTGCGTGCAAAGAAGCTGTTGTGCAGTGGTCGGTTGGGAATGGATATGAATATTATGGGGCACTTCTGCTGTCACAAACCCTGTTGTCGGGTCATGACGGAGTTCGACTGGCCCGGCATTGGTGACAACATGAGTGGTGAGGGATGCCTTATGATCGTTGAGGCTGGGTAAAAGACGTCCAAAGATAGCATGACCGGTACCGATAACGGGATGCCCCGCAAAGTCCATTTCATTCTGGGGAGTATAGATCTTGATGGCAATCTTCCCATCGCTATCCCGACAAAGAAAGACAGTCTCGGAAAAGTTGAACTCCCGCGCGATCATCTGCATCTGCACTGGTGGCAGAGGTGTGCCGTCAACATCAACGATGGCTACCTGGTTGCCCTTGAATCTGTGTAATACTCGTCAGGTTTATTGTTGAGTGACTAATCTGGCGAGTGGCTGTGGCTGACCTTTGGTTTGTGAACACATCAAGCGTGCCTGGCATGTGATTTAGTATGGGTTTCAAGAAAGCGACATGCATAATTGTAACGTGGGAGTTACAATCATCATTCGAGGTTCGAAGCAATGGAATGCTCACTGTAGAAAAGCTTTTCAGGTGCCATGGTAGATAGTTTGAAAACTGCTGACAGTTGGCCAGTGGATCGATTCAGGCTTCGTTTAACCTTGGTCTGTTCTTAGAAACGATGGAAGAAAATATAGAGTAGAAGAAGGACGATAGCAGATCTGAATCATGTGCCGTCGTCTTTTCCATATATAATATCACCTAGTGGCATGGTCCCCTCGTCATTCTGGTATCGGAGTAATCGGAGACAGCAAAGGAGGGTCGCCGATTAGTCCGAGTCTCCACCAAAATCACGATAGCTCCTCCGAGACACGTCCTAGCAACAGCCACTTGAATGATCTGTACTCGTCTTTACATAAAAGGATAGAAAAGTGTGAGCATGATCAATTTACTTTTGGACTACTCAAAAATTTCCGCAACTTTGAGAAGAGAACCCCAGATCGACAATGCAAGCGGTGCCAGAACCAATTCCGGATGGCGGTACGAAGGCTTGGATACAAGTTTTGTGTTCTTGGATAATACTTGCCGACAGTTGGGGTCTTGTCAATTCATTTGGCATGTATCAAACATACTACGAGAACGGACTTCTCTCCGACACGACATCATCCGCAATATCATGGATAGGCTCGCTACAAGGAGCTTTACTGCTGATTCTTGCCCCAGTCTCGGGGACTCTTTATGATGCCGGCTACTTTCGAGCGTTGCTGCTCACTGGTCTGTTCCTAATCGTTTTCGGCCAATTCATAACATCATTTGCGACGGCGTACTGGCAGATCATACTCTCACAAGGGATCTGCATTGGACTAGGTTGTGGTCTTGTCTACGTCCCCTCAACAGCGATACTGTCGCAATATTTCCAACGTCGCCGAGCTCTGGTAATTGGCATAGCATCTACCGGTTCCCCTATCGTTGGAATCATCTTTCCAGTCATCTTTGGCAAGCTTCAACCGGCGATAGGCTTTCCTTGGGCTACACGACTGATTGCCCTGATCCTCTTGGTCATCTCAGCCATTCCTGCAGTCGCGATGCATCCACGCATCAAGCCAAAAACGGATGTACGGTCATTCATCGACATGAGCGCGGTTCGAGATCCGGTCTTTGCTCTTGTTGTGGTCGGCTCTTTCTTCGTCTATTTAACACTGTATGTTGCGTTCTTCTACATTCAACTATTCGGTGTTCAACATCACATCACTTCCGTCGACTCTTCTTCATATCTCCTCATGTTGCTGAACGCTGGGAGTATTCCCGGTCGGGTGGCGCCAAACTATCTTGCTGATAGGCTCGGTGCGTTGCGAATACAGTTGTCCGTCACCACTATCAGTGCCGTGGTACTGTTCGCCTGGCTCGCCGTGCGAAATTTGGGCGGCTTGATAGTATTTGCTTTGCTGTACGGACTTTTTTCTGGGGGCGTGGTCAGCGTTACACCTTGTTTGATCGTGGCGTTATCGCCCCAGCCCGACAAGATCGGGACACGCATGGGAATGGTTTTCTTCGTCATGGGATTTGCTGTCCTGGCTGGAACGCCGATCGCTGGGGCGATTCTGCGTAGTGGAGATGGTGCCGGCTGGACAAATACCATAGCATATGGGGGAGGTTCCATGATGACGGGTGCTTTGATCTACGCAGGGGCGGGCTTCATTTCATGGAAGCGATGAGGGACAGGCAGAGTTCTATGTGCATCACATGAAGACTGTGAGAGCTCCACGGTACCATGTCTAAATGCAAGAGAAGTCACGTACTGGAAGAACATGGTCTTTTCGATTTCGAGTAAAAGGTGGATGTGCTCAAAAGAGTCTTTGGCGGATCTTGGACACCACTCGGCTTGAGCGGAGTGAGCGGACAATTAACCTTGTCTTTAAGTGGTGCCTCGGCTCAATGCGGCAATTGGCGGAGCGCATGAGTTCGGAATTGATAACAAAAAACAGATCTACTACTTAAAACATGTAGTGTATTATTGACTGTGAGATGTAATGTTCAAAACGGGAGCAAAGTAAAGTAGAAACCTTCGACTCTTCGGATCACGTCGAAAAATGTGATGATCTTAAATCAAAAGTGTGTGATGACTCTGAGTTACGGAGTGACTAATCATTGTTTGACGGATTATTCATTCTTCCGCCCATCATACTCTCTGATCACTGACCATTTTGCTTCCTAGCTTGCTATCTGACGTTACATTGTCACGACAGAAGCCTTTACGAATTAAGGCGAAACAAAAATGCCAAAACAATCGGGCCAACGAAACATGAGCGCACGTCTTGCAGCATGTGATCCATGCAGACGTTCAAAGCTTGCTTGTAGCCACGAGAAACCCGTTTGTGCGAGATGTCAAGCCCGAGGCCAGGAGGCTGACTGTAGCTATCGAACCTTGCCCTTCAAAAGAACAACGCCATCAAGCGATCATTCAAGGTGAGAAGAGACGTCAAATGCGTTTATATCTCTTATAGATTTTGCAGACGACAGCCATCACCAATGCCCAACATTACAATATCTACGCCAGTCGAAACACCCTCTCCAGCAACGCACCGATATCCTAATCCGGGCTTCCTTGGTCAGTCCAGTCACTCAACCATTTTTGCTCGAATGGCTAGCAACGCTCGCCATGACACGACATCGAGTCTACTCCAAGACTCGGTATTTTTCGAGTGCGGTCCTGGAAGGCCACTACCAGATGAGAGCCCAGATACTATAGATAGAGTGAGCCAGGTGTTGAAGCACCTGCTACATCTGAAGGTTGCCCAGTTGCGTATTCTTCTACAAACTTGGCACGCCTCAGGGACTAACTTGGCCTTGGCGGAGCCACTTGCCGCCCGGTTTTCGGATGCCACAGTCGATTTCTTACGGGAACAGACGGCAGATCTTAACTCAGGGTCATTAGCGGCACAAAAGGCCCACTGGCTACTCAGGAATAGCCGACGTCCGATTAATCTGACAGAAACATCCAACACGCAAGACTTTTTCAGTCAGACCATGGGCGACAATCTGCGGCTTGAAGTACTGGGCATCTTCCTGACAGCTGCGTGTCGAGCAGTCATGGATATACCGGCGTTTACACCGCTTTACATATCACACAGAGAAAGAGTTACTTTGGCCAAGACCTTGATGTCGATTGGAGATCTGTGTCTTGAGTGCTGTCTATCCCTCGATAGTCTCAACGATCTTCAACTTGTTCTGCAGTACGAGAACATGATTATTCATACACAAGTAGATGGAGACCAGAGTATGTCCTTGTATTTCTAACATCCTTGCCATTTCTAGATTAACTAAACAGTTGAGCCTAGGTTATCACTCCTGGAGAAGGATGGGTGATATTAGCAGTAGCCTTTTTGCACTCGGATATCATCAATTGCCAGATACCTCAACAGTTCCTCTATTTATCATGCAATTACGAAAAGCGGCCTTTGCACGAATTTACACCGCTGATAAAATGCTTGCAGTATTTCTTGGACGTCCACCTCGAATAGCTCGCGAGTACTGCACCTCTATGCTTCCTTGCAATGATTCGAACCTATGGCACGACGGTACTATGGACTTGGACGCCAGTGGTCACGAGACTCCTTCTAATCCAGACACCGAATACTTACAAAGCTTACCTATACCTCGGGAACCTTTCAACCACATGGCCGATACCCGATGTCGTGTTAGGTTTTCATTTCTTAAAGAAGATATTCTAAAATTCTCTCGACGGAACCCTCCTTTAGATTTGGATAATTCCAGTAGTATCGAAGCAGCGTGAGTGAAATCCATGGCTACCATTAACTGGACTTTGAAGCAATGTTAATAATGATAGTCATATTTTCGAGGGAATTGAAAGTGCCTGGAATGCTCTTCCTGAACATTTCAGGTTAACACAGAGTCTCAAACTCAGTGACGCCGCCCCATTCTCTAATGACCTTCTTATAGGCATCCGTTTGGATTATCTGCATACCCTGTTCTTACTCCACCTTGTGACCTCTCGACAATTAGAGCACCCTGGGAAGGACCTACTAGCTATAGCAGGGGAGATGCTCTCTCTTGTCACTGAAGCAATCATGTTACGTGACCGGCTGGTGAATTCGGGTACATCTTTGACATGGAAGGTCAGTTCCCAGTCTTAGATTCCGTATTGATGCTGTGCTGACATCTCTCTAGGTCGCCCAATATGGTCTACCTGCAGCCGGGATAATATCCTTATCGTTGTTGAACCTCCCAGCGTATGATGACTGGGCTGGACAACGGACCAAGTGTATTCAAGATCTCAACATCCTGGTTGCGAAACTCAAAGTTGGAGCCATTGTTAGGGCAGGCGAGGCGAACTTTGCGCTGTTTAGTCGTGCAACAAGGACGATGCAAAGCTTGCTGAACTCCCTAGCCGATAGTACTTCTTTCGGAGCCCAGCAGACGCAGACTCCAGACTCCAGCAATATGAATCTGGCTAGCGATCTAAACTTGTTCGCGAATTTTGAGCCATGGGATTTCGAAGTCGACTTTTGGGCTAGTCTTGGGGATCACCCTGGATTGAATATGCATGAGAGCTAATGTTTGGCCTTCCCGCTCGAATTCTACTTCCCTACAGTGGCGTGAATAGATCTGATAAGGGCCTCGGAATTCGCTATTATGACCTTCGGACGATAAAGTCACTGGTTATGAAACATGTCGGCCCTCGCCTTGTGTCGAGAACCGCCAACGTCTCCCAATTCTTGTACGTCGGCCGTGAAGCTCTCCACATCCCGACTCTTCACAAGAATAAGTCCTTTGAGTAGTTGTCTCCCTCGGTAAATAAAACAAAGAGGAAAAGTTAAACTCATAAAGTATCATCATCTTCTAAGATTGCTCCCACTCCCTCGTGCCTCGGTGTATTCTGTTACAGAATGGCTCAGTCATTATCCATGACGAGCAAAATTCCAAAGATACTCGATATTCCGGATGTCTTGAATACTGCACGATTCGAAAGGGGGCGAGGTCATCAAGGCGCTACCACTTTCTGGAACCGTCGATTGTTCCGATGAGGTATTCAGCCCAGGATTTATCAATACCTATCATCATCTTTGGTAGGGGTAGCGCAAGGAATATGTCGTAGATTATTGCTGGTTGGAATATTTCTCCGATGGTCAGCATTGCTGCGATTGTCCCAGTCAGCTGGCTGACACCTCACGTCTTCTACTATCTTTCGACTACCCTCCTCGAGATATCTATTGGGGCCAGTTGGGGGGCTGCTTGGAAGCACTTGACGCTGGAACGACATTTGTGCTCGATCATCGCCACGGCTGCAGTACACCTGAACATGGCAAGTTGTGGGAGTTTTGTTCAAAGCGTTCCTATTTCTAGTTGCCAAGCCTATGTTCTGACTTTGCGCAGCAATTAGACTAAAGAGCTAAATTTCATCACACATTGCCATTATGCCACCTTTCAGACACAACGCATAGCATTACATCCATCTAGTCTGTATCGCCTGAACTCCGCTCACCAAATCTGCGCCACGAAATCTTCTAAATCCTGGAGTAACACATCAGGGTGTTCGAGTGCCGCGAAATGGCCGCCATGCTCATGGTGACGGAAAAACACCAAGTCACCGGTAGTAGCAGTCCATGCCTTAGGCACGGGCGCAAGCTCCTTAGGGAACCATGACATGCCCAAAGGCTTGTGGAGATGCCAATCTGGATTGTCGTGGGCTCCGATATTGCCGGGGGCGAAACGTTGACGATATGGCCAAAGTGAGGTCGAGAAGCAGTTACTCAGCCAATAAAGCGTGACCGACTCTAGAATGGTGTTTAGAGACGGATTATCGTCTGTCCAGTCGAGGAATTTTTCGCCAATCCAAGCGAGCATGGCGAGGGGGCTGGAAGATAGCGTTAATCCAATAGTTGCTGGCTTGGTTGCATGCTCAAGGGAGTAAGCACTGCCAAGTTTTTGAAACCAATCGAACCGCTCCAAGCCCTTCTTTTCAAGCTCACTGTACTCAGTATCAGGAATATTACCTGGATCGGGCATAATGCTGAAGTTGAGGTGAACGGCTTTGACACGGGGATAAGTGGCTCCCATAACGCGTGCAACCCTACTACCGATGTCTCCGCCTTGACAGACATACTCTTTTGTGAAACCGAGGCCGGTCATGAGCTTATCCAGAATCCGCGCGGCGTCTGGCAGCTGGAAATCTCGATCAACGGGTGGTGGCGATGAAAGAGTGTAGCCTGGCAGAGAAGGGACGACGATGTGATAAGGAAGAGTATCTGGGGTGTATTTCGACTTGAGCAGACTCAAGATGGGAAGAAATTCCAAGAAGCTGCCGGGCCAACCATGAAGTAGAAGAACAGGAATAGCATCCTGGCGCTGGGAGAACAGGCCGACGAAATGGATGTCGAAATCAGTGTCAGAGTCGTTGATACGGGTGGTGAAGTTGGGAAATGAGTTTATATGGTCTTCAACTTTACGCCTAATTCAATCAGTCTCATACCTTTCACTGGAATAAGGGAATGCAAGGAGTAATCACCAGTTGAACTTTGCCCATTGTTCTTTTGCGTTCAGAAGCCACTCAGTGGTGATGCCATACTGTCTATCCTCTCGGGTACTCTCATACGTAGCAGGGCCGACTTTGGATAGTTTGATCAAGGTGCGAAGCTCTTCCAATTGCTCCTCAGGGTACGCCACCTGAAATGGTTTGGGTGCCCGAGTGGCAGCAGTAGGGATACTAGCGAATGATGTCATTATGTTGGTGATTATTTAAAGGTTTTCAATTAGACTGGATGGTGATAACAACAAGATGTTGGTTGTGCATTTGCGATTCCCTGGGATAGCAGTGCTTATATAGTTGTTGAGATCAAGGCAAGTGTACTGTATTTCACGCCCTTTCGATCATTTACTTGCAAGTTTTTTGGCATTGCTTATAAATAATAGAGCATCAAATACGTCACATCGTTGACATTAAAAGGGCGTGGCTGGCTTCGGCGAACCAATCAGCATCGACAGTGCTATGTAAGCAGTATAGGGTATGGGTGAAATCGTCAGATTGGCAGAAGAATATAAACGTAGGTATGATACGCAACATCTAGTTTAGACAGAAGCTTGAAGTGAAATATGAGACCTTCTTTTACGATTAAGATGTTATTTATCACCAAAGCCATTGGTCTTTCGCATCCTCTTGATATGCGTGTGGATTCGTTGATGGGAGGCCAACATTAAAAAAAACACGATCACTAGCTTCCCACGTAGCTGATCAATCGAAAACAGATCCTTATTAGTTCCTCTAAACAGGGAAACCTCAAGATGGCCTCCATAATATTTCTCATGGTCTTTGGCATTCATGGAATAAGTCTAAATGCCATACAGGCGTGTCGCACCACGCTCATGCTTCATTACGGACGTAACATAAGCTGACCAGATTTGAAACCAGTTCTTAGTAGCCTTTTCGAAACACTTGGCCAAGAATCTCAATTCATGCGAAATTTCTGCAGCTAGACAAAAGACGGTAGTCAACTGTATATAATCTTGGTTGTACCACCAGCGATGCCCTTTTAATTATCTAGCCCACTTGAAGGTTCTTATGTCAGCGGAACAAGAGCAAGGCACTTGTCTCCGAGCGGCTTGGACCCACAACCTGGGGCTACAAACTACGACAAGCTTGGTCCAATATGAGCAGATCTTTTAGCAATTTACTTAGATCTCCCTCGGAGTAAATCGCGCCCAATGCCGAGTGGAGTATTCAAGGTTGCGCCCCTTCTCCACAGGAATAACAACCCCAGTAACTGCCGAGAATGACCCATAATTAAATTATCTTACTACTTGCGATGCCCCAAGCTTAACGGTCCCAGAGAGCTCATCGATATCGTGATGTATATATAGCAGGCCAACACCCCCAATGTTGATTCGTAAATGCTCAAAGCAATCATGGCGGCTCTCCTACTCTTACTACCACTGGTAGCGTTGGCATCAGCCATCAGCTACAAAGTGATCATAACTTTGTACCACTTCTTCTTCTCTCCTTTAAAGAGCATCCCTGGACCTATACTTGCACGCATCACAGATCTATGGTACGTGAATCGTGTTCGAAACGGCCACTTCGAACGCGACAACATCGAACTCCATCGCAAATATGGCCCTATTGTTCGGTATGGCCCCAATCGATACAGCTTCGATCACCCCGAGGCCACCCAAATTATCTATGGCGTTGGAAAGGCGGACAAGTTCGCCAAATCCTCATTCTACAGAGCCTTTGCCACACCCGACAACGATCAACCCTCCATCTTTGCCCACGAGCATATCAAGGAGCATGCCCAGCTGCGTCGGCTCTACCAGAGTACGCATGCCATGTCGGCTCTTGTTTCCTACGAGCACTTCGTCGATGAGTGTTCGGACCTGTTTGACCAGAGACTCCGAGAAATGTCTGGTGATCCCGTCAACGCAAAGGTCCAGCCGCCCGTTGACCTGGGTAGATGGTTCCAGTGCTACGCCTTTGATGTCATCAGCATGATTACATATTCAACCAGACTGGGATTCCTCGACCACGGTGTCGATATTGCAGCCATTATGGCCTCTTTAGAAGGTTTCCTGGCTTATGCCAGTGTCATCGGTGTTTACTCTTGGCTTCACCCTTTGCTGTTCCGCATGCGCAACTTCTTCGCTGGAAACACAGGTACTGGAATCCAATATGTCATTCAGTTCACCGAGAGGCTCATGAAAGAGCATCAAGCCAAGCCTAAGAACCTTGACATTGAGGACGAAGATAAGCAAACTATGGATTTCCTCTCCAAGTATGCGGCACGCCATCGAAAGGACCCAATGACATACAATGAATGGTATGTGCTCAGCGGATGTGCATCCAACATGACAGCTGGGTCCGACACAACTGGTATCAGTCTTTCCGCCATCATGCACTTTCTCATGACAAACCCCAATGTGGCAGAAAAGCTTCGCCAGGAAGTAGCTGAGCATCAGTCACGGGCCGCTCATCCTCATCACTTCAGTTTCAAAGAGACCCAAGAGATGCATTATCTACAGGCTGTGATCAAAGAGGGGTTGAGACTACATCCCGCTGTCGGTCAGCCGTTGGAACGGGTAGTCCCTGCAGGTGGTGCAACAATTGCTGGACAATTCTTCCCTGAAGGAGTAAGTGACAAATCCGCGCCATTTAAAAAGGCTTAGTGAGCTAATATTCCTACTCAGACAATCGTTGGGGTCAACTGCTGGGTAGAGCACCACAGCTCCATCTTCGGGCCTGACCCAGACACCTTCCGACCCGAGCGCTGGCTCGAAAGCGATAAGGAAAAACTCGACATGATGAACCGTCATTGGATGCCAGTAAGTAAAGTATCATTCGAATAGGTGTAACATCGTTAATAACTCCTCCAGTTTGGTATGGGCGCTAGGACTTGCATTGGACGGCACGTCTCCATGTTAGAAATTTCTAAGCTCATACCGCGTCTCGTTCGCGACTTCGACTTCTCGTTCCCACAGGGTAACTACATGGCGAAAGAATATAGAACGGTGAACCGCTGGTTTGTGAAGCAAAAAGGCTTCAATGTTCACATTCAGGCTCGAAATTAAGTGGTTGTCTTGGGTCAGGTTATTATGGGTCTGAAGAAGGGCATGAGTAGGCTCACGATCTTCTCGATCACCTATTTAAATCACTGGAGTAGTTTATAAGCACTGGAGTTAGCTTGGGAAATCTAAGCATCTACTCAGATCTACGCAATTCAATACAAGGGTCATGAGTGGAAGTTTTAGACTCTATATATTTCTTGTCGCCATTCTATGTGTTCATTCATAAAAACCTCCCAATAAAGTGCGATCGTTCATGCCACCATTCCTCTCATTTAGCAAAAAAGAGTGGAAACGCCAAAAGATAAACATACAACAGCGGGGATTCGCTGGTCGTCACCGACCCAACTACTAATCCGCCGGTTAGTGGCTTGACTATGGGAGAGCGGACGGGATCCCGTATTTTCCACTACCTTTGGTCGTATGTGCTTTGAGACGCTCTTCATTCAGCCTATGGATTATTCCACTGTACATCAACTCCCCATAGCCCAGTCAGCAGCAGCTATAGCGTGAATCTTCGCCGTATCATAGAGCGGCAGCTCGCTCCCAGCCTTATCCACCAAGAGCCCAATCTCGGTACACCCGAGAATGAGACACTCCGCGCCTGCCTTTTTGAGCTTGCTAATGATAGAATGGTATTCTTTTCGAGAGCTGTCGTTGATGATTCCATTGCAGAGTTCTGTGTAGACGACGTTGTGCACCGTCTCCCTGTCTTCGTCATCCGGTACGATGACTTGTAACCCGAATTTCTGAGTCAGGCGAGATTTGTAAAAGTCTTTTTCCATGGTGAAACGGGTTCCCAACAGCCCGACCGACTTGTACCCATCCTTTAAAATGGCCTCAGCCGTTGGGTCGACGATGTGGATAAGGGGCAGTTTCGAGGCCGTCTCGATGCCGTAAGACACAAAGTGCATGGTGTTAGTACAAAGCACAATGGCATCTGCACCAGCGAGATTAAGCTTGGCGGCTGCGTCGTCCAGCTTGGTACCAGCTTCTTCCCATTTACCAGCGTGTTGCAGCTCCTCAATCTTAGCAAAGTCGAACGAGAAGACTATGCATTGAGCGGAGTGTAGACCACCCTGGACTTGACGGACACGGCGATTGATCTCTTGGTAGTAAGTAGTGGTGGATTCCCAGCTCATGCCACCGATCAAACCCAACGTCTTCATAGTGAATGTTATCGATTGTCGCCAATGGCTTTTGACCTGCGTACTGTTTGGAGAGTGGTTGTGCAGCGGTCTTACGCAAATGTCATAAATATGCGTGGAAGAGTAAAATGAAAGAAGCAAGCTGGCCCGTATTCTTTGCTTTCTGTGTCTTGGTCTGACTCAGCATCGCCTAGTGTGACTGTTGTGAGGGGTAATTCCTAAACTATATCGCCTAGACTTTCGGCCTACTGTTCTTTTGAGATCGAAGCCAACGACGAGTAAAAAGGACAAAGAGGGTGACATTCCCCAGAGTACGAAGAATCCCTACGACAATCCATACTTTAGAACTGAGTGCCGTTTGCTCCCAACCCTTCCAGTTACGAAAAATGTCGGTGAAATCGATCACTAATACAATTTGAGAGAGGAGAAAACAGACAAGCCATGCCAGGTCAAGCTTGGTAATGACCTCGGGGACCTGGTCGGCGTTTTGGCTGAACGAGAGTCAGCATTAATCATCAAGTCAAGGCGGGTGAGATCTCATACCTGCCTGTGCGATCAAGGTTGGCCTGATACTTTTGCTTCTCATCGGACATGTTGCGATGTTTCGAAATTTTTGTATGTAGCGAAGTCGACTTGCGTGAATGAAGAGGGCACAAAGAGACGGCGAAACGAAGAGGTTATTATATTATGGCGTGCGTACCTTGATCGTGGAGTCTGCCTTACTGTTGGTCATCATTCCGTTTCATTTCAGCACGCAGCCTCAAGGGGTCGAGTGGATCCTTGCCATCCCTGTCGCTCTTAGGCATCCGACTGATTGGGTACGTAATGAAGCAGAGTGGACAGGGTATATAACTCGAAGGCTGTATTGCTTTAAGAAAAGGCGCTCTTTTAATCCTTTATGAGGAAATTGGACTCCGTTGGTAGCATCTACTTCCAGGTTCTAGTCTCATCATCCAGAATGCTTCACCCAGTAAGCCTGGGGATTACACCAACCTTGGAGGCCCATTTCTCCCCAGTCCATTCCTATCCCACTCTGCTTGTGTCCCCCAAAGGGTACGTTGGGCGCAACTTCGAGATGCGTATTGACCCAGATGCTTCCAGATTCTAGCTGTTCAGCCATGCGCCTGGCACGAGGCACATCCTTGCTCCAAACAGAAGCGCCGAGACCAAATTCCGTTGCGTTGGCCCGCGCAATAACCTCATCTTCGTTGAACCATTTCAAAACTGGAAATAATGGACCGAAATGTTCCGCTTGGACAACTTCCGAGTCCTCTGGGGGATCGTCGATAAGGACGGGTGGAACATAGTATCCTTTGTTCAACTTTGCTGCTGGAATGTTGCCAAAGACATGCTTCCATCCTTGTTTGTCAATCTGCGCGTATAGTCGCTGAAGCTTGTCGAACTGCATCTTGTTTTGGATTGCTCCGAAGAATGCTTCGTCGTTGGTGTAATCGCCGACCTTGAGAGCGTTTAAAAAGCCAACAAGAGCCGAGAAAAAGTCATCGTATATGCTCTCGTGCACGTATATGCGTTTAACATTCATGCAAATCTGCCCGCCATGAAAGAAGGCGAGAAATGCCACCTATAAACAGTGAATTGTCAGCAAAGCTACGTGCCAAAATACAGAAACTAAGCTTCTCATACCTTGCTGGCCACAGTGGCAATATCGACATCGTCGCAGACGATCGCAACGTCGTTACCGCCCAGCTCCAGAGTCACGCGCTTCAAGCTAGAAGCGCATGCCGCCATGATCTTTTTACCAGTTGCGATGGAACCTGTAAAGCCAATTTTGGCCACGCCGGGATGCGCAGTCAGCATTGGTCCGAGGTCATCCCCACCGCTAAGAGCCTGGAAGACACCTGGAGGTAGAATCTTGGCTCCGATCTCAGCCAGCTTGAGAGACGAGTATGGAGTGTAAGGTGACGACTTCCAAATGAATGTGTTGCCGGCGAGCATGGCAGGGTACGCTTTACCTATACCCATCAACATGGGATAGTTCCAAGGCACGATACCCACACCGACACCCAATGGCACGTATCGCACAATGGCAGTCCGCTATATGAGGCATTAGCTCCGTTCACATGAAAAAAGGGTGCTAGTAAGGCGGTATATACATCATCGGTGTCCTCGAGTTTCTCTTCCCTTAAACGGAGCTTTGGGGTCTCTCGAACGTGCTGCATAACAAGCATCCACTCATACCCACCGGGCTGGGCTGGTTTGCCTGCCTCTCGGCCTAAAAGACTGATGAACTCAGACTTGTGTGCCTCAATGGCATCGGCAAATTTGACGAGATACTCGGCGCGCTCATCCTGCGACAACTTGCGCCAAGCCGGGTAGGCAGCTCTAGCAGCGCTCACAGCACGGTCAACATCCTCTTGAGTTGACACGGGCGACTCCCATAGTGGTTCCTCAGTACTGGGACAAATGCCACGGCGAGTTTCGGACGTTGCGCTTAACTGATTGTTGATGACATTTTGAAAGGTCTGTCCATAATTGTGAGAGGAGCTTAGCGGAGGCGGAATACATACGTACATGAAAGTTAACCTTTTGGTCATCAGGAAATGCCATTGTAGTCGTTCTGCGGGTAGCAACTATAATCTGATAAATAATAAGCTATGAGAAGAATTCATAGCCAGGAAAGAAGCAACGGGAGAAGTGGCGTATTTATGGTTTTCGTATTTACTATCAGAATTAATCGCATCCGGACCGTGAGTGAATAAAAAGATAATGTAGCCGATGGATGATTTCAGTAACAACGTAAGCACTTAAGCAGGGTAAAATGTGAGTCGCAACATGAGTACAAAGAGGGCTAAGGCTTACAATTTATGCATCCCAGTAAGTGTATATGTCGCGACTACATGATATAACTACAGCGATGTACGGCGCATTAACTGAGTAACTCGCCGGCGATATGGATTTTCGTTATAAGGAATCTATAGGTTAACTAGCTAAATTATCCGTCGATTCTTTACTTTTGAACACATAATTTCAATCCTAATATCTGAATTAATCGCGTCAGGACTATATATAGGTAGACAATTAATACCGTAGCTAGCAGATGGTTTTATTAACCCTGCAGGTACGCAGCATACTACCCTGTTGTATAAAAACATAACCCTGTCTTTTGCATGTAAGACCTTGATTGATCTTTTTCGGGACATTAAAAAAGCATCTGATCATGCAAATACGGAGTTAAGTAAGCAGGACATAACATGCGTCGGAATATAATTTCAAAATCGGACGAAAGCTGACAAGATTCGATCTTTTCGTCAATAGGTAGTGGATCCCATGAATGAGCGTCCCCGCTCATGGCTTTTCATTAATCCACGATTGATCACCATGCATACTTACTCGGTCAGATTTGTTCGAATAAACGGAAAACCTCGGATCATTAATTGCCAGGTAGCTGATGCCGCATAACATAGTCCTTTTAGATAAGTAACTTGAATTAGATATGAAGTAACCTGCAAGATTCTGGTAACTGGGCAACTTAGCTTACATACAGGACGTCGCGCATATTTGTGAGACATATAAAACTCATCGTTCGACCGTGTGTGTGAAACTACCAACCACCAGACGCGGTGCGATTCAAGCATGACGTTGTTGACTTGTCTCTCATGTAAGACTCTTGTTCACTAGAATCCCAAATGTTACAACCATGAAATTCTTGACAATCACTAGATGTAAAGAATTGAAGCCCCCAGAACGGCTGTCGTGGTACTTCACTCTCTTCCCTCTATTCACGCGTGTGTTTTGCTCACTATGCTTAAGACAAGTACATCATATGCCTAACTCAATATTTGATTCCACATCAACACCTCTGCTCTATTCCGGCCTTTTGTATCGTATCTCAAGTGCATCAGAGCTGATTCGTACGGATGATCCCACGCCAACTAACTTGCATCATCTGTAGTATGCATCTTAAGTTCGCCATCAGGTGGGGATTTGGGCAACTAAGGCACTTAGACTCTCTTGTTACTTGGGTTGGATGGAGGAGTCCTCTTCAAAGTGATAACGACCTTGTCATCCGAGGTGCCAGCATCCGATGCATTCCAACCGATAGAATAGACCCCATCAGTACCAGATGGCGTACCATACCAGAGCGAAGTAAGCTCTCCGTTCTCCTCAACCATGACGAACGTTCCATAGAAAACGAGGCTGGAGACAAAGTCATCAGTGTCAGTGGTGCCGTTGACCAATTTGACGCTATGAGACGACGACGAAGGTCCGGGGACGGCGAAAGTGTAGTTGGACCAGGTGGGATCCCGTCCACTAGCATAGCCAGTGGTGTTGGGAGAACCGAACCATGCATCATCCCCAGCAGTGACTGTGTAGTATCAGCGATATGAAGACGTAGACTACTTGCTGCTCAACTTGACTTACACTGGACAGGTGCTGCCTCGGAGTTGTTAACACGACTAAAGTTGCCCACGAAAACGTCGCCTTGTAGTTTTTTTTAGTACCCATTAATGCAAGTTCTAGAATTTGATAGGGTACATACCACCCGAGGAGAACATCGGAAGGCCGCCAATACCGGGGCCGTAGGCGTAAAGAGAGAAAGGCCCAGAGTCGCTGGCTGCAGCTGCGCAAGCAACCAAAGTTGACACTGCAGCCGTGATAAGCCTAGGGGCATGCATATTTGCAGGTAATTCTTAGTAGTTCTCTTGATAATATGGAATAGGTGATAGTGAAGTGTGGGCTTAATAAAGATCTCAGTGGTTCAGGGATTAAGCTGAGGAGAGGACCGAAGACATATGGAGAAGATAAAATAAAATGAGGCCTCTTCGCTGAACACGTAATAGCTGATTGCGGCAGTTGGGTTTGTTTCATGATCCGGGCGTCGACTAAGGGCTTACGCGGATTTTATCGCGGGACCTCCACAAGCCTTCCCGCTCCTTGTTTACTCGGCGCGAGCTAATACACACCAGACTTCCCATTAGGGCTAGGAAAGTGAAATAGCCTTGACCAGATGCTGGTTTGCCGTTATAGTCCATGCGGAATAATTCTACGATTACGATTGCAAAGCCCTATTTCAGGCCATGTGGATCTGGCGGGATGTGGGGTGTCAGGGGTAAGAGATAACCGTGATCGTCCCGATGGCCCAGATTAGGGATAGCTTCAGGAACAGGCACGGGTAAAAGTACCGATGCTGCAGTGGCGCGCGTGGTTTGGCTGACGACGACTCATGTAGGTGAGATCTTTAGCGAGAACTCTTTGCTATTGATGTGAGATAAGTGACGATCAGTTTTCGTATTCGATAGGCTTGTAAGCCCACTTGTTGCAATTCTCGTGTCAAAGATCGCTATATTTAAGAGCAAGCAGATGGCCTCTGGAGGAAGACTCAAACTCCAAACCATTGCCATCGTTCATCTGTTTTCTCCTTGCTTTTTCATCACCGTCTTTTTCCTTTCAAATCGGCTTCAACATTGTTCACTCCCGCATCCCGAAGCATGAAGCTCCTTCATTTGCTTTCAGCTAGCTCTTTTGGGCTTCAACAAGTTCATGCCCGGCATCCTCTTAATCTTTTTGACCGACGCTCATCTTGCAGTGGAAACACGGCATCTACCAGATCGGAATGGTGTGACTATTCCATTGACACTGATTATACCTCTGAACCTGTTGATACAGGGGTGACCCGGGAATACTGGCTGGAGCTGACCGATGTTACTGTTGCTCCGGATGGCTACTCTCGCTCGGCCATGGCCGTCAACGGAACCATTCCCGGGCCTACTCTCTTTGCAGACTGGGGTGACACTGTGACTATCCATGTCACTAATTCCTTGAGCACATCCTTGAATGGTACCAGCATGCATTGGCATGGCATCCGTCAAAACTACACTAACCAATACGATGGTGTTTCGTCGATCACTCAATGCCCACTTGCCGTTGGTGAGACGGTAACCTACACCTGGAAGGCTACCCAATATGGCTCAACTTGGTACCACTCCCATTGGGCTCTCCAAGCCTGGCAGGGTATCTTTGGTGGTATCATCATTAATGGCCCTGCTACCTCTGATTATGATGAAGACCTCGGCATGGTTTTTCTCAATGATTGGGACCATCAGACTGTCGACGAGCTTTACTCTTCGGCCGAGACAAACGGACCTCCCACGCTGGATAACGGACTCATCAATGGTACAAATGTCTTTGGTGACGATGACAGCTCATCTCAAACTGGTACTCGCTTCAACGTATCATTCGAATCCGGTACCTCGTACCGTATGAGACTTGTGAATGCAGCTGTGGACACCCACTGGAAGTTTTCTATTGACAACCATACCTTGACCGTTGTTGCGGCAGACCTTGTGCCGATTGAACCGTATGAAACGACGGTTCTAGACCTCGCAATGGGTAAGTGTATTCGCAACCCAGATCTGGTGAGCTTTACTGATGATTGCAGGTCAACGTTACGATATCGTTGTAACTGCGGACCAAGCAGACGTTGCCGACAACTTCTGGATGAGAGCTGTCCCCCAAGCCGCCTGCTCCGACAATGACTCTACCGATAACATCAAGGGCATCGTGTACTACGGGGATAGTCCCGACACACCATCCACAACTGCTTACGACTTTACCGATGGTTGCGATGATGAGACAGACAACATTGTGCCGTACATATCCAAGACTGTTGAAGACGCCAACTGGAGTGATCTCGAGACGGCTACAGTCGGAAAGAACACAGCTGGTCTATTCAAGTGGAAGCTCAACAGCACTAGCATGCTTGTGGATTGGGCAAACCCTACTCTTGCACAAGTACTCAACGATACGACAGAGTACGAGACTGATGATGCAGTCATTGAGCTCAGCGAGGCAAGCCAGTGGGTTTACTTTGTGATTGAGACGGCTCTGGCGGTTCCTCACCCGATCCATCTCCATGGTCACGACTTCTTTATCCTAGCCCAGGGTTCTGGTACTTACTCATCCTCCGTGACTCTGAACACGGATAATCCTCCTCGTCGTGACACAGCTATGCTACCCGCTAACGGGTACTTGGTCATGGCTTGGGAGACCGACAACCCTGGTGTATGGCTGTGCCACTGTCATATCGGTATGTTTCCATTATTCTATAAGACTTAATATTTCCATTTTGCTGACTGGGTAATTTTTAGGGTGGCATACCTCCGAAGGCTTTGCTTTGCAATTCATCGAACGTGCCAGCGAGATTGCCAACATTTCCACATCGACTTATGTCTCGGATGTTTGCGACGGTTGGAGCACATTTCAGAGTGAGACGTCAATTGAGCAAGAGGACTCGGGTGTCTAAGGGCGTGTAATTGAAGGATTTGGTTCGTGGGAGCACGATCTGATGAATGTGTCATTCTTTACGGGGGAGCACTGAGCTATTTTGTGGACAGATATGACTGTGCGTGAAAAACATATTGTTGACCTACGGCGGTAATTTGCGAGTTACTAAGAACAAATAAAAAGCATACCGTGATCTGTGTAATTTGAGGCAGGGGCACGGGGCGGGAAGTCTTTCTTCCATTAACCAACGAAAGAACGTGCCGGCGCTTTTTTTTTTTCCCGGTCATATCACGTACCCTAAAGTCCCGTTGGCGAATTTATGAGGGTGACCAAGAGATTGTGTGTTCGAACTACAGAAGGCTAGCCAGGCAGTGGTAAGATAACTAACCAATAGCGAGCCGCACCTATACTAGCTTTGCAAGAAATCATCGTGGATTCCTCTCTCCTTATACCCATAGTAAGCAAAAGGCGTCAAATCCGAGGTTGTTTCAGATGATCGTTCGCAATTTCAGTGGAGCCTGGTTCAAAACGCTGTTGGATCCGTCAATCTTCCTCAAGCATCAGAAGACGACATGGCCTCCGAGATCAACGTAAACGGTTGCCAATAATATCTCGCCACGACATCTTTGACAACAAATCATTGCATTGAATGTGGCAACTTCGAAGCAGGCCAAGACTGAGAAATGCAGCACGGCCTTCAAATAGAGGGTCATGGTCCAATCAGTGGGCGAGAACCGCGACCGAGTAGAGCAGGTAGCCTCTTCACCCAATAGTTCCCTTGACTGTCACTCCATCAGTGAAACTATTTTCAGGCTGAGAACCTCTCGTGACTATGTGGCTTAAAAATAATATTGGGGCACATCTCTTGAGACAGTGCTCTCCTGGAGCACGATGTATTTCCCCGTCACTCCATCTTCAAACTTGTATTCGTAAACTCGACGAATTTCGAAGATGCACAATTGGCATAAGTCAGATTGCCAAAAACCTGATATCGTTTTCTATGGAGAGCCCACCAAACCTGCATGTCAGAGTTGTGGCGAAATCCCTACTGATCATGATCGGGATAAAGGACATCAAGCTGAACTCAAAATACCAAACGGACCAAGGCGCTCTGCCATGCAGTTGATCTGGCCATCGTCTGTGTCATACCAAAAGACAGCTTACCGTTTTGATCCTGACGGCTCACTCCACGATAATTTGAGCTCTCAGGTAGACCAATGCTGTTGGCAGAAAGAACCGGAAAACAACATGTGTCGCTCGTCTTGTACCGGTACCCTCGCCAGATCTCAGGCTTCATCTTCGCAACCAAACCAAACTGCCTACGAGCCACTTCAAGGGACAAGGATACGTGTATTGCGCCTACACAAAGGCCGTTTTGGGAGCAACTTACATGCAAGCTTCGAAACAATCGATCTCCCGAGTCAGGATTTAGACGTCGGAGAACCAAGTATCATACCAGTGGACAAAAACGGAAATCCTGCACCTTACGAAGCAATTTCGTACACATGGGCCAATAGTTTCGGCAATCGGGAAAAGAACCAGGTCATCTTCATCAGTAAGTGGTGGGATATCCTACCCATCACCGAGAACTGTTTCAATGCATTGCAGAACTGCCGGTTAGAAGACAGAGATCGATGTCTGTGGATTGACGCAATCTGCATCAACCAGTCTGATGTTTCTGAACGAACCCACCAAGTAAACATGATGAGAGAGATATACTCAGCAGCCAGCCGTGTGTTAATTTACTTGGGTGTAGATCCTACTGGGAGTGGTTCAAAAGGCGACAAGGATGACCCAGAGATTCTCAGTCTTAACCCCTATTTCTCGCGTATATGGGTAGTGCAGGAGGTCGGCTCCGCGAAACAAGCATTGATCCTGTATTCCCGGCGATCGATGAGGTGGGATTTCTTCTACACGAACCTTCAGCGCCTGTCGCTCACGAGTTGGATGCGGCACTTTGGCCAAGCCAGACAAATCAAAAATGCTCACTCGTTCCTGACGCTACTCGAGGATACGCGAGACTGTTCTGCGACAGACCCGAGAGATAAGATCTTCGCATTACTTGGACTTTGGAAGGCACCGATAGGGCCAGACTATACACTCTCCCCGCAAGCTGTTTACACGGGACTTGCTTCCACTTTTGTGACACATGAAGATCAGGAAGTGGTTGGACGAGTACTAGACATGGCAAGCCAGGACCACTCAATGCCTCGCTTACCATCATGGGTCCCCGATTGGAGCGTCAAGAGTCAGCAGCCCTACCAAAGACAGTGTAAGAAAGATATTTCGTTGCCGGTGAAGCCTTCGAAACGCCAATTATCAGAAATGTACCACAAGTTTCGAGTCCACGGCCAAACCGGCTCGTTATGTGTTTTAGCCACAGAGATTGACATTTTAGCGCCATACCTATACCGGGGGTTTCGGGCTGCAGGTAATGGAGTAGTTACCTCAACAGCCGGGCAGATCCAAATCTCAATTATCCACGAGGTCCAGTTCAAGTGCGAACCAAATGATCGTGTTTTTGTACTTCATGGATACAAATTCTCTCTGATCCTTAGGAAGAAGGCAGATCCACATATTTATACCTTCATCGGACTTTGCGAATACTCAGTCCTGCCAAATGCTAGACCAGCAGAGGTCGAAGCCATAAGATATCTCAATGACTGGCAGTGGCTTTTGGCGAACCGTGAACCGCGGTGTTGGTCCAAGTTGGCGAATTGGGAGGAAGCATGGAACTGCTGGTCCACTCTCAGAAAACAGCGAAAATTCGAGTGCCGAGTTTGTTTTCAAAGACTGATACTCAAGGCTCAGTTCTCGAAAAGATTAAGCGACCTGGCCGAAGATGAACGCTATGTTTCGTGCACCTACAATGGTGAAATAAAATTGGTATCTGCATTCTTTCGGCAGCGACGGAGCAGGATCTACCAACGATGGCGTGCAGTGGACAACCTCCTAGTGTCGCTTCAACAAACGCGCAGACTTGAAGCCCGAAAATGCTTGCCGGGCCATAAGAATTTAGAACCATCACGGGAAAACCTTGAGACAACACGACTAGAACAGTCCATGTGGCTACCCGTTTCTTCTCATTGGTTTCATTGGTCACAGAGGATCAAGAATGACGAGTTGTCTGCTTCATACTCCCTGCTGGCAGCATGCGCAGCAAAACAAGTTCCTCTGCCCCCTTTACATTTGGTCGATACATCTAGGAGACATTTTCGGTTATCAATTGGTTTAGACCTTGAGACCGGTCTTCGACAGCTACAACGACTAGCGAACGATTACCCCCTACAGCACCCTTCCACGGGCACCCAAAAGAGTTGGTCGTACAAGCTGGAGATTTCTTGTAACTCCAACTTCAGAAGTCAATACTGGGATACTTTCCTACATTGGATGTCCAAACCAGGCTTACCGAGCTTTTCTCAACTCAAATCCGAGTCAAACTCGGGAGGTCTTTTGATTTGGGAAGCGGGATTCAAGACGCGGCAACAAATAGATCACATCCACCATTGGTTGGATACTAATTTCGACCACCATCTGTCATCGTTATCGTCTTCTCTCAGGGGTGAAAAAGTACTCGAACAGTTCTTCGCCTTTGTCTATCGAGAGCAATTCGAACTGTTTTGGTTCTGTGTTTTCTCTAAGAACAGACTTAAGAAGAGGGCTGGTGTCCAATTTCCCGCAAGTACCGTCGGCCTTGAGTTTACTCGCTCATGTTTCTGGAGGTTCAATCGGAGCATCGATGTGGCTTGTAGAGTTGTTCAAAAGGAACGTCTTACATCCGACCAGATTGAACAGCAATGGGCCAAATTCCTTGACTGGCTAGCAGAGCAACCTCTCAATCCATATGCACCAGATGCATCTCCAGATATATTCGTTTCTCAGCAGGACTTTGAATCAGATGCTGACGACGAGGTTCTTGGACGCAGATTTTTGCGAATTCTCAAATACTATGGGTCGTTGATTGTACCACAGCTCGACTCTCACAATTCTGATTATCGTCAACAGTCTCTGTCAGGGCATGCCGATGAGAGTTTGTCTAGGCTCGTGTACGGGGAGATTCGTCGACGAAGGCTTGCAGAGCAGGTGTTTTCTTTTCTCCTGAACGATACTCAGGCAGTCAGGCAACGGGACAAATCGGGACACGTAGGGTCTGAAGCTGTGGCCACTGATGATCAACTTGCTGAGCGTCTCGGCGAAGAATGGAGACAACAAGAGGAGTTCTGGAAGAAGGTGGAGGAATATGTGACAGAGTCAGAACAACACATGTCTTGTTTAAAACCCGAAATCTTAGGCGGGTTATTGGAAGATGGAGAGAAGGGAAAATATGAAGATGTGTATAAAGAAATTGTTATCATTTAGCGCATACACAGTAGACTTTTCACTCATTCAGAGCATAATGAGGAATGGTTTGATTGTCCAGCCACCACTACGGCTGACTTCCTGCTACTTGATACAGACTACCTGCCCTGACTTGTGAGAAATTAGAAAATACATATGATACCCGGCTCTACGTAATCGTTTAGGTCTGAGTGCTTAGGCCGGTCATCTTTTGAATCCTCTGGTCCATTTCGGAAAATGTTTCCTGGTGCCTAGCATGTCTACTAGAAACGACAGGGGCACCACAACCCGATCTTCGAATATTGATGATAGGAGCGAGCCGTCGTAGCTCTGTATGTATGACTTGCTGATACAGTTCAGGATACCCTGCTGGGTCGATGGTGAAGGTCCCGAAAGACAATTTCGGATATTTGTTGATGTGGCCCGGCGGTCTTGTAGCAAGGCTAGTAGCATTCTCATACAGCTCTAATATGAGCTCGACAATTGTTGCGACGAGAGTTCTGCAGCTTCTACAAGTGCGATCGAACTCCATGTTCATGAACGAAGTCACTTGGTCTATGAAACCTTTGCTGATCTGCATGACCTTATCGATGGTTATGGCCTTATCAACAAAGTTATTGTCCAGTGACGAGATAATCCTGCCAAGTGCCACCATGTGGGAACTGTGCGGACTGTCGTCACTTCCGTAAGGAGTAATTTCTTGGTATGACCCAGAACTGCCTGCGAAAGCCTGTGTGTCTACGGATCTGAGTAGCCAGGGATCGCTGGTTGATGGGAAAGAGTCGACTTGCATGGTCGTGCCATTAACTTTGTTTGCCATATGGCACGGGATATCGGTCTCCGCCGTACCGAGAGTAACATGTTGTGCTAGATCGGGAGAGGCGGCAGACTCACTGGCCGTGACTTTGTCGCTTGTACTTGGCGTTTCGCCAGGAGGAAGGGCAGGATGTGCTGATAGATCGAAAAAGGTGTCCCATACAGAGTCGTTGGTAACATCACCACAAATGACTTGTTCATCAAGAAAGCTGAGCCCTGAGATATCCGAGTCTAGAGCCACACTTTGATTACTTCTGGGTGTCGGCGCTTGGCTAAGAGAGGCAACACGCCGTCGGGCTGCCTGTGTAGGTTGCTGTCTTTTCTTTGAGGCTCGGCCAACCAACGAAACAGCATATTCGCAAGCCTGCCCAAGTCTCACGCAGCGAAAGCAGCCTGTCCTCTCACCGCTACAGCGCATCTGGTGATTTGGTTAATATCTCATCAGGAATTCTGCAGTGCTGCGAAGGATCAATTTACCTTGACTTGACGACAGGCGGTGCATGCTGAGCGAAGGCGGGGTGGTTTGGCACTCCCTTGTCGAGACGCATGCTTTGAACTAAACCTCGTTGGTCAATACCTTGTGATGCCTTAAGAAGGAGGTGGTCGCACCTTTGCATAGCGATGGCTTAATGGTACGCTCCGTAGCTGCGCAAAGGGGTACTGATGATGATTTGATACGATCAAGCACTGTCGGCGAGTTATTCAATGTCAATTATGCGTGAATGGGCGACACGCTCCGAAACTTCGATTGTTACGTAAAAGGTTAGTCTCGGAGACTAAATGGATCGCTGCGTTGAGAATCTTTCCGAGTATGTGGTTGGGTAAGCCGCTTACATGGGCCCTAGCAGATCTAGGCGATGATACTGAGCCCTCGAACAACTAGATATAAAGCGTCAATTACATCTTGCACCATGAAGTTGTTAAATAAGTGCAAGCCAGATTATAACATCAATCATACACTCATCTTCACAATACTTCAGCTTTACGTTAGCTCTTAAACTCCTCAACATGCATTCCCCGATGCCTTGGCTGCTTTATGCTTATCCCTGGATGCCTTTCCCTCGACGAGTCATCATCTACCTTCGCGAGAAAGGCATTTCGCCATCTCTCGTTACAGTAGTGCCAGTTTCTGACCCTCAATTGGGTGATACTGCCCCCGAGGGTTTCCCTCCGCGTCCTACTGGAAGTCTCCCAATCCTGGCAATTCCAGGCTCAGACCCTTCCGACTTGAAGTCCTACACATATGTCAAACAGTCGATTGCCATCATGAATTATCTTGATGAACTCTGCGACGCAGGCGAGCTCGGTTTTCCCAAGTCGTCTTACTCAATGCGCGGAAAAGATGCACTCAGCCGAGCTCGAGTCACTGAGCTCCAGTGTCTAGCGGACGAATTAACTACTTCTTGGAACCCAGTTCGATCATTCGGTACTGGAGCAGGAACCATGTCGATCCCTGAAGCCTCCAAGGAGATGATGCGCTGGCTCCATCGTACATTGGCCACTATTGAAGGCTGGTTTCAGAATCGCGACTTTTCTGGGCTTCGTCAAGGTGGTGATCAAGGTCCAAACATGGCCGAAATTGTGCTGTATCAGTTTTTGGAGTTTACGAAGGATTGCTACGGCAAAGATATGACAATGGGATCTGGTGAGAAAGTCTTGGATGTGTATGGGAGAACGGAGGCTTCTGCGGAGTTCCCGAAATTAGCTGAGTTTTATGAAGCGTTCAAAACCAGGACCAGCGCTATCAGGGATGCATCTGCGGGAGAGGTAGCGGGAGAGAAGGCCTTGAAGGCTATGCAATCGTGGTCTTGGGATTGATTGTTTGAGGCAGCTGGTAATTCCTTCACTATAGTAGAACATTCATTACAACATTAGTTTAGCTTCGACTTTGATCTATACATTCCTTCTAGACATTCAGATCACTCATAGTACAATTTATATCCTGAAGTCCGTCGCATCATCATGTTAAGTTTTCAACTTGCAGTCTTTCTTGAATATTGGGCAAGATAAATCCCCAAGGCTGCTTCTTGATGTCTCGACTGGTGTCTATCGTATAATTGTATTCTTATTAACTCATCATAGCAGTTATATAAGTTATGGATACTTCTATCGGTTCTAATTTGGCCTTCTTACTCATTGTGCAAAAGTATTTGTGAGTTCTTTCTGTATATCACTGTGTAAGGTTTGCCCTACAACCTAATGCTGGCTTCAACAACAACAAGGCACACGGTTTTCCTTTCCATCTTAGAGCAACTACAACCTAATGCACAAATAGGTATGTAATCTATGATGTAGATAAGTCTCTAACTTAAGCTGAGTTCAGAGCCGGCTTCTGTCCACGAGCAAAAAACATTTGTCTTTCCCCTCCAATCTCGGTGCCCATAGACGTTCTTTCACGGTAAAGAGAGAATTTGACATCCTCAAACCCAGCAGATTCAATCATTTCTAGCATGGCTTCTTCACTAAAGCCATCAAGGTTGACTGTTTGAGCAGCAGGATGTTCCAAGACCTTACTCTTATTTACTCGTCAGCGACTTTCTAGTACCACCATCGGGGCTACTTTTACCTCACTACCGTAGTGTTCGGGCGTCCAGTCAATGACCAGTAGTCTGCCACCTGGACGAAGCCGAGCCACAAGCTGCGAGAGCAAATTCTCTGGATCATCTATATGATGCAAGGCCATACAGATGACAGCCACATCAAAATTGAAAAAGTCTG
Source organism: Fusarium sp. MBC 119 (assembly GCA_030411635.1). Lineage (NCBI taxonomy): Eukaryota > Fungi > Ascomycota > Sordariomycetes > Hypocreales > Nectriaceae > Fusarium > Fusarium sp. MBC 119. The sequence goes on along the minus strand of JAPERM010000330.1, from coordinate 5,938 downwards.
GAGAAGAGATTTCTGGCCCTGATAGTCGTATATCACCCTGGATGGCATGCATCACTTCTGGCGGGATGTCTTGCGCGTTAGCCATCTTGTTATAGCTGCATACAACAGCATCCGAAATATCAATGCCTCGAACCTTCGAAAACCATGGAAGAAGAGCCTAGTCTGGGAGTCAGATTGACCCAAGGTCTGAACTGTCTTTTGTGAACACAGCACATGGGAGGCTGTCTCTTACATATGATACCAAGCCATTTCCGCAAGCGTAGTCTAACATACTTTTCTGGGTCTTTTGGGAACTTTCTGCACTGTCAGGGATTCCCACCCAATGAAGATTCTGTTGCAGACATTCGACGACCTGCTTGAGAAGGTCTTGCACCCATTGCTGCTTTGAGATTATATGCATGTTTTCGCTAGTATCTGATCAGTAAGAAGTTTAGTATCAATGTGGTGTTACACATACTTCCAAAAGTGACGATTGACATGTCCCAAAGTTCCGGTTGCGGGAGAGATGGAGCTGCCCTCGGATGCCATGATTGGTAGTGCGAAAAGGAAGGCTTCGCTTGACTATTGCACTCGACGTTTGGACATAGGAAGTGATAGAAGTGTATGCTTTGGCGATAGAGAATAAGCCCCTCGACTGACAATATTTTGCTGTGTAAACCAAGTTGGGGTCGATTCTGTGGTGGTTTAATGGCATTAAGAAATGCAACATTACCTCGACGGCTGTCAAGATAAACTTATCAAGTCTCCGAGGCTAGCTATATCCAGCCTGAAAACGCAACCGGAGTAAAGATGAGGTGTGGTTTCCTGAAGATGGACCTCCTGCATAACGCACCGATTGGCTAGTAAGTTTCCGACGCCCATCAACAGACCTAACCCTGTGGGGTTTCCAGCCTCGCTACATCAAGTCTCGAAATACCAAAGGAGTTCGTTGTTGCAAAATTGGCAAATTTAAGCTGAAGGTTCTACAAATAATCTATGTTGTGCAGTGAGGGTGCTAAGGAGACGCTCTTGGTCAGCGGATATCTTGTAAAATTTATTGGATGGTTCACTAAAGGCCGATCGAGGGGGGGCACCGGAGCCGAGGATTTGTAGGGACTTACTGAATGTTCTTCTGGATACCGATCTCTTGGACGAAGTATCTGCTTTCTCCGGTTCTCTATTGAAGCCACTATTATTCAAGGGTATATGAGGATGTGTGTCTGAGTAGGAAGACTTGCTCACTTTGTCAGACTTGTCTGCAGATGACTTTTACATTTCGATGAGATCTTCTCAAGTGTCATTTAACAGGTCCACAAGGTTACCATGAATAAATAAGCTCTGCACAAGAGATGTGTTCTTTGTCAAGGCTAAGGCCTCAAAGTCCCATTTGTAAGGATATTTCAAAGTTATTCCACTACTACTACTATGGCGATGCGGGACGGTCCCCCCACGTGGTAATCAGCCACTGGTAACCAAAGTTACTAGAGTCGTAGTTACTTTCCATACCCAACGAGATCATTCCCGGTTGACCACATCCAAGGGTCTCTTGTGTCACAAGAGACCAATCGTTCCCCCCTTTCCAAACGGTCCTAACCAGGTACGCATTGTTGTAGTCTGAGTTATCGCTCTGAAACTGAAGGATAAATCTCTCCGAACCTGGCGATACTGGTTTCACGTACCACTGACTGAGGGCGACGTTTTTGAAGCCGGATACTTCAGGTACAACAATATCGGATCCGTTGATAATAAGATAATTCCCCGTAGCGTCTTCAGACAGGCGGGCGAAGTAGTTACCATTAGGCTGGAAGTTTAATATTGTGTCAAAAGGAAATTTGAGGAACCATAGACGTGCGCCAGTTTCGACTAGGTTTATGGAATCGGCCGCCCATACCCTGGGCTCAAAATCCGCATATGTCGTCCATAGCAACCCTTCGCTATTATTAGCGCAGAACGCGATACCGATATAAGCGGGGTCGGTGCTATTGAGAGTTTGTTCCGCTAATTTGACAGTCTCAACACCGAGTGTTGAGCGAAAAACCTGGTCCTGATTTTGCAAGTTGGCTGCCTGCCTCTGAATTTCGGCTTCGCCTTCGACATAACCCACGTTAGGGGTGTCGAAGGCCATTTGGAGAAGAGAAATCCCTTGAGCGACTAATGTCCAGTATTGCATAATCTATTACCATATTAGCTACCACATTCAACGCGTATTGACGTCTTACAGAGCCATCTCACAATCGCTTTGGATCTTCCATAAAATCCGAGAAAGTCAGTAGAGTCATCCAAGGTCTTTTGAGCAATTTGCTCGAAAAAGGCGGACCCAGTCGCGTCCCCAGTTTCGGTAAGATAACCATTTATAGTGTCTAGCAAGCCAGGAACGTTATTGGCGCAAGTTTTGAGACGGGCCTCGAGGCGAGCTTGGATCGGCTTAGTCTTTGCGGCGCGATCAGAAGGCGAGAGAGTCTCTGGCAAATCCAATGCTGTCTGCACAATCTCGGTAATATCGTCGTAATAGGCCATGATCTGGCCCATAGGAGCCTTTAATTCGTCAGTCCGTAAGGCTAGCGTGAGGTCAAGAAGAGTCTTTGATAGATTTTGCACATCTTTGTCGACCTGTTGGACCTCTGCCTTGACTTGAGCGATTGCGTCTTGGATCTTAGTCGTGTCACTACCTCCGGTTAGAGCATCCAATCCCTGCTGAAAGACCCAGCTGCCAGCTGCGCCAGCGACGCTGGTGCCAAATTTGGTCAAGAGAGTAGCTGCAGTTGTCGTGTAGAACGACATAATGAAATGGGCTATGAGTAAATCAGAGTTCAGGAATAATATATAGCGAAGAGGGTTTATCTTTTTAGGGATTACAAGAATTGCGGTAAGGAGTGAATGATAACGGGGTATAAATAATTTTTGAAGATCTGGAGGAGGTCCACGTTGCCCATTAGATATCGTTCTTGTTGGATTTTATCCATCAGATTTAGCGAGACGTCTGGGGTTATTAGCTTCAGACATTCATCAACTAGAGGGAATAGCCGCAAAATGAGATAAATAGTTTTCAGCCATGGATGAAGAAGGTGGCCGTCAAGGTCAAAGCGTCTCGACCTTTGAGAGCGTTGGGGTACATCGGCATGGACAGGCAGGTCTGGAATGATCTAGACTCGCTCCCAACGAAATGTTGAACTAGCACCTTGTTGTATGTAAACCCCTGTCTCGAGGATTCCTAGAATAGTATTTACATAACTATTCAGGCGTGCAGGGGGGACCTAATGTCCCTCCTCAAAGACCTATGTTCTTTGACCTTCGGGTTTGACAGTCGTCAAAAGAGTAAAGAACACTGTTCATTGGATTTGATAGTTCTTTTTTTTTCTTTCATTTTTCCTTCTTTTAGCGTGTTGCATGGAGCTATTTACTCGACACATGCACTATAGGCAATAGCGGCAACTTCAGCAAGCCTCGACCATAGTGGCGCTTCAGTCTATCTTATTGACTTTCGATAGTTATCACTTGCCACTCAGGCAGGGAATATGCTTTTGTTCGAGATTCTGCCATGTCACTTGTTCTCGAAATGCGGCAAAATGTCGTCTGCCTACTTGATGCTGGTTTCAGCTATTGACCCTAAGGTTAAAGCCTAGTCACGTCAGGAATCGTTTTATCCTGTTCAATACGGAGCTTATTAGCTTTCTGAAACTCCTCTCCCGCTTCGACGTTGAGTGTTTATCGCTAGGTGATGATAAGACACAAAATACAGATTCAAATTACTATCTACAAACCCCTCGTTTCTCTACTTCTGAACGGTAAAACACCATCGACAACGATGAATGCATCCATTAAATGGTAAAATGGTGACTCGTCATGATCACATGGTATAAACCAGCCACTTCCCCCTGACTTACAGAAGTGGACGAGAATTCCATCAATCTTGCAGCGTCCATCAGAATGTTCAGTTCGCGGACTGTTCTGCTGGTAAATCTACAGGGAATTACATCGCAGGTTCTGTATGTCCTAGACTCGTCGGATCTTAGGCCCATCTTTGATGTTGAGCCTGCCGCTGGTGCTGACTCATATAGGGCTTGTTCTCATGCCGGCGTGGGTCACTGGACTGGAATGCCAGATTAATGGGCTAACGCAGGGCCTGACCCGGTGATAAGCAACGATCTGGCGCATTGTATGGTGATGGTACAAGTCCAGTCGGAGTCTGCTCTTCTTTTTGATGGTATTGGGCGTATTGCTCTGGACTGTTCTGGTTCACCGTCTGGAGTTTTCCGTCTGCCGTCATCATGGTCATCTCCGACATGAAACAACATCGGCCCTTGATCTCGCACCGACAGTATGGTTGACGCTGTCCTCTCATTTTATTTGGAGACGCAAAGGATAACTACATACTGTAGCTACAAGGCTGAAGCAGACCCTAAGCAGGGTCCGGCCGCTGTTAGAAAGCACTGTGTAAGATGATGGTAGGCGGCTGTGGTACTATGTCTAGACTGTTTCTGGTTAGCCTTGCCGCGCCTCTTCCGCTCTTCACCTCCCGACTCAGCCCCGTAGCCATAGTTTGGCAGATCATGGTGCCGTAGACCCGCGAGGGGGCGGAAAGCAGCGTTTGAACAAATTCAAATCTCACATAGGTTGTTAAGTATTTGATTTGAGGGCATTCAGAGTCGGAGTAAAAGGGATCGAAATCACATCAGTTAAAGTGAACAGAGACTTTATCTGGCTGAGTGTGGGCATGAGTTAGTGGTCCGCCCATGGGCCCTCTGGTTGGGAACGAAATGAAGGCTGGGCAAGACGTCGCGAAACCAGGATATGAGAACGTTGAAGGCTGCTCTTAATTGCCAAATTTAACATGTGAACTTCAACGCTTGCGAGAGCGTTTCACTTCACATATCTGTCGGTGATCCGGATAAATGTATTGGGGAAGTGGGAATGGCTTAGGGTAAATTTAGGTAGTCGCTTTTGGGATCGCAACGCCACTCTGTCGTGTCTATCTTACAGTGCTAACCTCAGGCTGAGCTTGGTAAGGTCTATTATCTACTCAAGGCCCATAAGCACTGTACTGTAAATAGGACAGGAATCGACTTTGCCACAATGCTAATAGTTCCGATATTTGAGAAATTAAGGCTGTGCAACGTCAGACACTTGGCTGCAAATTGAGCATATTGCTGACGGAAATTGGCCAACAAACTGACGTAATTTCTGGATAGACAATGTCCACCTTTCCACGGGCTACAATCGTCAGTCGAACATGATAAATTTACCTGCATCTGTTACTACACAGCATGCCCCGGCCCATCCGAAGCATTCGCGGTCAATTGCCAATCGTTCTGAATTGGAAGTCATGTCATCACGATACCTGGCATCACAGAACCCGACTACATTCTTCTTCTACTCCCTCCTCCCCGATTCTTAACTGGCTGTTATCAGTTGCCCGATCCGGTACAAAGTTCAAGGTACGATCGTGGAGGCCAAACTTATCGTGGCACAGCCACATTGCTAAGCATCCGAGCTCCGGATTGAGCCACAAACATGCTGGCGATCAGGGCAATTTGGGGTCGAGTGCAAACCTTGCTGACAAAAAAGTCAATATGTCTTCTTCAGATAGGATATCGACGCAACACCATTGCTAAATCTGTAAGGCGTGAGATATCACACCGGAATCTTGGACTTCCGCCTAAGAAATATCACCTCGCCGCCACAATTTAGGCTATGCAAGCCACTCAACAAGCAAGAAGTGAGAATTAGGCCCTCCACGGCCATTATGAGTGATGCTAACTAGTATCTTCGCAACTTCGTAGGATTCAGGAGTCTGACTTGACAGATGCCAGCTCATACTACGGCGGCTTCCTCTTTCAGTCTCCAGCTGGCGGATGATTATAGGTCGATAAAAAAACGTTTGACATTATGGAAGTTGTGTCATGGGCGTCGAGCCCGTCGCTCCTAGATGTACCTGTAGCTTTTATATTCAGAAGAAGAA